>JAEMOT010004056.1:155398-181793 GCA_019297695.1 Apostasia ramifera
GCACGGCGAAGCAGGCGCGCCCGAGCGTGGCTTGGCGGTTGGAGACGTGGCCGGCGGATGGAGTCGTGGCCGGCGGTTGGAGATTGGACGCGTGGCCAGCGAGAAGAACCGCCGAATCCGGCGGGGCCGGCGACATGGACCGAAGGCGAGCGGCGAGCCAGAGAAGAGGCGCAGATTGCAGGCTTCAGCCATTGATCGGGACCAGCATTTAGGGATTTAAGGGAGAATTGCAAACAAGTCCTCCTCTCTTTGCACCTTTACAAACAGAGAAACTATATTGAACTTAAACCCAACTTGATTCAAATTAAATTAATCTCAATCTAATTTGAATCAAATTGACCCAATTAAGACTCATGACGATCCCAACTGATCTCAATTAAACCCAACTCAGTATACTTGGGCTCAATTGAATCAACTCAGAACTAATCTAATTAATTTGAGTTTAATTTAACTCAAATTGAATATAAATAATTCAATCGAATCAAATTAACCCAAATTAATTAAATAAGACTCAAAGTAATTACAAGACAACAAAGTGGGCATCCCCACCGACATAAAATATAGTGTTCGACTCAATAAATGACCCAAATAAAATGTGCAGAAATAAAGACAACTATGTACAAGAGCAGAATAGATATAATTTAGGTCCGAGACCGTAAATTATATCTATGGTGTCGATGTGTCTGACCGAGCGCTGCATCAACAAGGGAATGGAGTGATTAAATTACATAGCGGTCACTAACGTTTGCTAGCATTTCATGTTGGTCCATCTCTTTTGAATGGTAGGAGTAAATTGCACAGGGGCTCACTGGAGAAGTTGGGTAAGATTTCATATTGGTCTACCACTTTTGAATGGTTTCATTAATTCATCCATTTCGTTTGGCAATGGCCTTGGTCTACCAAACTCCTACTAAAGAAATTGTACTGCATGTGGGGCTCCGGACCTTCCTCATTTGGCTTGAAGGGAGTTTTTTGCTCAACACAAATTTCAATTATAAAAATTAACTTTATTTCACATATAATACAAATACGAATATTAGAATTGAAAGTATTTCACATTTTACACACTTTTTAATAGTAAAATAATTTTTTCTTTCATTAACTTTAGAAAATAAAATAATTTTTTTTTCATGTCTAAAAAAAAGCTCGAACCAAACGAGACTTTATTGTATGTCAACTCCATGTATGTCTGTGTCAAGTTTGAACTTAAAATTCGAACTCGCCCTGTTCTGTTTAATTCTTATAGGCTGCGTTTGAACCGTCTCAATCTGGTCCAACCTGTCTTGACCTACACTGATATTCATTTCATGTTAGGTTATATATAATAAGTTTGTTAAATAATGGGTATATTATATTTATGTTCCTAACATTTAATCTAAATTTCTTCTTGGTCATTATATGTGAATAACATGTTTCACACAGCTCTCCAAGATTTTATACTCATCTCATGCAAGGCTTTCACTTGATTTTTGTTAACAAACAAAACTGCCCAATTTACTATTCCATTTTACTTGAATTTTTTTTTTCTCTCAAGTATAATTCAAAATTTAAATGAATACTAACTCCCTTACACTTAATGAAAAGAAACATTGAATTTCGAGTAAAAGAATTAGACTTGTATTAGGTCTTATTGAAGGAAAGATTGTGTAATATGACTTGTATGCCAATTTTTTTTTTATAATCCTAATGAAAAGAAGAAAATATAAAATAAAGATTGAATTTTAAGGTAAAAGAACTGGAGTTGTATTAGGTTGGGTTGAATTGAACTACCTAAAAATTATTTTGTATCATTTTTTTTAGAAAATGTTTAGTTCAATGTTATCTTAATATTATATTATATTATCTAAAAATAATAATTACTTGTTTTAATAATATCTATAAATAATTTTCTATAAAATTATAAAATTATTAGTCAAAAGATAATATCTAGATGCCATAACATAACACTAAGATAACAACGAACTAAACCAAATGCCTCCTTACGTATTGGGGGCTACACCTCTCGGCTCATAACATGACTCGGGTTGAGAATCACGAGTTATTCGAGTTTACAATCATAAATAGTCTAAAATTTGGTCGAATTTCGTAAAAAATTGTAGACAATTTGAACCATTTCAGGATTGGAACGGAGGAGATCAAGGAGTATAATGTGCCCAGAGCTTACAGACTCGCACTACAAACATGGAGTAAATGGGTTGAATCATCGCTCAATCCCCAAACACAAGAAGCATTCTTCATGACTCTGTCACCTACGCATCTTTGGTAAGCATGCTCATCAGAACACAAAATTTTTTATTTATTTTAATGTGCTTCATCCACAATGATATATTGCTATTGTATAGATGATCTTATAATCAAAAATAACATTCAATGTTAGAATATCTAACCAAACTCTCCGTTAAAGTAATATTAACAACTGAGAAAGATTGCACGATTTTACTGATTTTAACTAAAACGTACCTTCATGAAGGAGCTGGGAATGGAGGGCAGGAAGCAACGGAAACTGCTACAACGAGAGCCATCCGATCACCAACGAAGAGTTCCGGGGAGCCGGATCGAGCCTGGAGATCATGGAGGCAGTGAAGGAAGCGGTGGGAGGGATGAAGAAGATGAAGGTGATGATTCTGAACATCACCCAACTATCTGAATACAGAAAGGATGGCCACACTTCGGTTTTCTCGGAGAGAAGAGGGAAGCTCTTGACCAGAGAGCAGAGATCAGAGCCTGAGGTCTATGCTGACTGCATACACTGGTGCCTACCCGGTGTTCCTGATACCTGGAACGAGATCTTGTATGCTTATTTGATATACCAAAGCAAGGGTTAGCGAGCCGATTTCAACTTGAACTCGAGTTTTCGACTATGAATCAGGTTTGAATTCATTCAAGAAAAGCTTTAAGTCGACTTAATTTTGTCCCTATCATCATACGTAAGTCCAAATAATTGAGATGTCCATGATGATCACACGCATCCATTATTGCAAATTATATGCAATGCAACATGAGATTTAGAGATTTACAACAACGGGAGAGAGCAGAAAATCCAATTATACAACATAAGATTCAATCACAAGATGAGAAACTGCTTACATATCGACAACACAAACAAACCAGTGAGAGCCAAAGGAATCCCATTATTTCACCTTTTTCTTCATCAAGTCATGAAGGATGATCACCAATCACCTCCAGAGAATACCTCAGTAAAGAAATTGAAAAGGAGTTGAACTTCCCTTTCATCACCTTTCTTTCATGCAAATTTCATGTGAATCTCTGAAGAAACAATCTTTAGATATCAAGAAGACGAGCATGAAGATTCAAATTGTGAGGTCCTTCGCCACTTGCTAGGATAGCTGGCATTTTGGAAGAACTCTGTGGAATTCGCCCTGTCAAGAACAGACTTCAGTGCCTGATGAATCGAAGTCGTAAGTAAATGCCGCTCGATATCATCTAGAAGACCTATAGTTGTCATCACAAAGAGGAATTTCACCCTGCTACCAAGGGTTGAGATCTCAGCCCTGGCAGTGTTCAACTGCAGAGACTGAAGTGTTTGCTTTAGATCTGCAAGGAGATCTGGCCGGTCGTCACAGCAGAAGGATATCTTGATGGAGGAGCTTCCATTGCTGATATCACCACTCTCAACTTCGACTCTCACTTCATCAAAATCGGAAGGTATAGTGCAAACTTTGCTGATTTCGAGGGCATTGCTCTTGAGTTTCTTTATGTGATTGATCACTTCAGCAAGCAAACCTGCTTTGTCCAACTGCATGACATAAAGATTTGACTGTTCTTGAGTACATTTTGTTAGATAAGACGAGTAAAATCTTAATCCATAGAACAATGAAAACAATCTTAATCAAGAAGGCAGATAACATTAATCAAGAAGAAGAAGAAAAAATTTAGTTCATAGAACAATGAAACAATCTTAATCAAGAAGGCAGGTAATATTAATCAAGAAGAAGAAGAACAAAACCTTATCACTGCAGGGGATCATCTTCCTTAGCGAGGTAAGATGACCATTAATCCTCTCCCTCCTCCTCTTCTCGGCCTCGCTATGACTCTTCAGTGCCATCGCCGTCCTCGCGTCGGCGGCAGCGCATCCTGCCCCCTTTTTAGCCAACCTCGGCGGCGCTCGAACAAGCTCCCCAATCTCCTCATCCAGTACTAGCGCCGCCGGCGGCGACGAGAAGGACGACGACGCCCCCACCCGGAACGCCGCCCGATCATCCGAAAACTCCCCGAAAACACTAAAATCCCCAAAAGGAATCGAACCCATCTCCTCAAATCCCCCAAAACCTACAAAGACTCGAGAAAAACCACCACAAATTTACAAAAAGAAATCCGAGAACACAAATCCGACGACTCACGAACCTGGAGGGAAGCTGGTGTGGGAAAACCAGAAAAGCCTCCGGAGCTTCCTAACTTCTACAAGCTCACCGGCTGATTCATCTCCTCTTCTCCTTCTCCTTCTCTCGATAGTTCCCATTACGCGCAAAGCTCGAAGGATTCGAGAGGAAACGATCAACAAGAGAGAGATTTCATCCTGCCCCTACTCTGCTTACCGAATTCAACCATCTTTTCGGTTTCCTTCGGGAGCGATCCTCCAATCTCTGTAGAGACGAAGCTTCAGACGCTGAACACAGAATTGGTAGAGAGAGAAAGCGAGAGGAGGAAGACTGCTTATCAATAGTGATCCGAGGGCGAGGTGAGGAAGGGGGAATTACATATATGTCACTAAAGTACGTCATATTTATATATTTAATATTAAAATATTTAAATTTTATATTATATCTTTATTTATCAAAATCTTATAAATAATAAAATAGCTTTTACATATTTAATATTATTTATTAATCAAAAAATTAAATAAAAATTATATCCATCACAAAATTATTCATTTACAATTTAAATAAATTATTATCTTAATATATTTACACATCAAAATAAAAAGACATATATATTACGTTAATTAACTTATATAATAATAGTACTATATGTATTACGTATTTTAATATAATAATTAAACATCATATGTATGTACAAATATATATTAACATAATTATATTTATTGATGATATATGTTGAAATATAAGGTAAGAGCTCTTAGATTTGGATGCTAAATTAATAACTTTGTCATGATTTATAATTTTTTTTAAATTTTTATGATTAATGTGTAATATTTAAAATTTGAATATTAAATATATAAAATAACTAAATTTTAATAATACGTAATTTTTCTTAATTTATTTTTATCTATTATGCAAATAAATTTAAAGAATATTTTATTTTTATATTGTATTAAGATGTATTCAAAGATCTCAATAATATTGGGAGAGACAAAAATGTCTAAGGTAAAAATAACGAGCTTTGGTGTACCATAAAAGTGTTCGAATATAAATTCATATAATGCCCAAATAAAATATTTTTTAAAAATGTCAAAATAATCGATGAATAGTAGCTTTACAATATTCATAAGATTTTTATAGTTTATATCTAATTACGAAATTTTAGTGACAAGTGAAGTTCATGGTTAAAGATTTTGATAATGCGTGAATTCTAATAAGCTTTCAGGATAATTAAGAGGATTTAATGAATTATTATACATACGAAATAGACGAAAGTTATACACTGACTCGACTCGATATTAATCCCCCCTTGACTCGAGGCACCAATAATTGGTTCTGATTCTGAGTTTTCCCTCTTGCTTGTTCATTTTCTCTTTGGATTCATGCCTACATCTTTGTCTTGATGAGGTCATAGTTTTGAGAAGTCCACCAATAATATAATACCGACTTCTATTCTCGTCTTTTTCAAGAGGTGGAGCAGCACATTTTTGGAAGTGACGGCAATAGTTTTTGACTCAATCCATAATTCTGATTCGAATCCCATCAAACAAAACTTATCGATCTTATTCGAACACGCCAATCTTATATGGTAACAAGATTGAACTGATTACGACTTGCGTAAACGAACAGATTGATGTATTGACCTAATCATGGCCAACTAATGACAAAATTTATATAATTGATTTCAATCTGGTCAGATTATTAGATAAATCGAGCGTTAATGTTGTTGCATGTATTAAGGATTACTCGACTTAATTCATCACATAAGTAATGTCAGTCCATGCACATTACAATTCAATCAAAAATAAAATTTATTTATTGATTTAATCCATTATTTTTTTTGGTTTAATGATGTGGTCAACATGTAGAGCATACATTAATTACATCAAAAATAATAAAAAAATAACTATTTAGAAGTCCATTTATGAAGGTTTAGGTGAGATTACATCACTTTCCAACCATGATAGTAGGGTGAGAATTACGATAATTTTTAGATTCGGTCTCGAGCAACTCGACGCCCAATCACAGAGTGCTCACGCACAGGCTCACTCAGAGTGCACACATGATCCCCGATGATTGAGCTACGAGCATTACACGCAATGAACACAAATATTCCTCGTGAATTAGGCCTTCGTTGGACCTTATTTCATCTTACTTTATTTTTTGAACTTGTAATTAATTTAATGTGTTAAAATTATATTACATTACACTAATCTTACTAATCTTGATTTTATATTAGGTTAAAATAGAAAAATGAGAATAATTGAATAAATTATTTTCTAATACTTAAGCAAACTAAAACTACTTTGTTAGTCAACTGGAAATATAGAAAAGATAATTTTCAATTAATGTAAAAAAAATTATATCATTTTGTATACTAATATAGCAATTTAGTTTAACTAACCTAATTATTATAAAACAAAGCTTACGTCATCCATACCGTAGGCTATACGTAGTCCTCCACAAAATTATAATATAATGTGCTTAAAAATTAATTACCATGTCATTGACTTTTAATCTAATTGAAATATAAATAATATTCAGATTTCCTTCAAGATTATTCTTTTTCATAAATTCGAAATTACATGTTTCTTTAAAGTTATACCGTTTAGTTATTTAACACTTAAATTATTTATATATATATATATATATTATTTTATATTTTAATTGAAAAATTATGAACTACGCATTTTTAACCTAATATCTCATTTAAATAAAAAAATTAAAAAATTAATTTATAAGTTTACATTTAAAATATATAATATTATATGTAAATATGTGATTTTTGACCAAAGTTAAATATCTCATTATTATTTTTAACCTAAGTTAAATTATAATATTCATATTACGTTACAATAATAAAAATTATACATCATAATTATTATATATTATATAAGTGATGAAGAAGTATGATTACATTAGCATGAATAATAATAAAAGTAATATATTAAAGATTAATATATAGTTAATCACATAATTAGACTTTTAACTTATAATACTTAATATATAATAAGCTTTTATGAATAAGTTACTTAATATTTTTTGAATTTATTTAAATATATTATTAATAATATTATGAAATATTTAAATTTGTGGTAATTCTACCTAAGCTAAAATGTAAAACATATCATCTAAGTTACTACTTTTTGTAATTAATAATTGCTTAAGGCTTTCTGTAATATTTTTATTCAAAAACACAAAAATATCAAGATACTTCTATATCCTCTCTAGAGCAGTTACCTGACTACAGTTGTGCGGACGACAAATAAGAGATGACTGGGCAGTGAACCGGAAGGTGCAATCGCATGTTAAAGGGAGGAGCGAAGGGGTTATTTTTTAGTTAGCGATGGTGACTTGCACTGTAATAAAATGCTTTTTAAGTGGGAGAAGATTTTTGTAGACAGAAGAAGACCTATATGTATATTTAACTGACTGAAATCATATTTTACGTTTTTAGAGACTTAGAGATGTATCTCAAGAGCTCGAGCACAATAACTCTTAAAATTTTGTGAACGTGCATAACTATATATTTTATAAAGCGAAATTTTATTTTGCCACCAAAATGATTACATCTAGTTTTTTTTTACTAAAGTTAGCCTAAGATGGGTCCAAAATAAACTATGGCCATTAGGTGAAAGCTTACGGAAGCAATATACTTTTTTTATTTTATTTTATTACATTTCATTGTCAGGGAGATTAAAATATAATTTTTAGAAGATAAGAAGGTTGACAACTAAAAATAACCAACAATTAAATGCTCACCTTTTTAAAAAAATTATTGAGTTCGGAGACTTGATTACAGACTCCTAACATAGTAGAGAGTTACGCAGATAAGTGTTCCACATTTTATGCGTAATGCCGTTTGCCTAGCGGCAGAACAGTCTAGTCAACTAATTGGATCGTTTGGTCAACCAACCAAATTGTTCATCCAGCTACTAGACAAGTAATTATTAGATAAATATTTATCTAAAAAATTCGATATAACTTGAAATTAAGTAGTTATCAATTCGAGAAGATGTGATTGCATATAATACTTACTATTACAGACGAATATCTAACTGATTTTAAGTTATACCTACTTGATACAGTAGCCAAACGAATCATTCGGTCAAAGCGAACGGACGGTCCGTTTAACTGCTCGACAACTTCACACCGTTTGCGGCGTTAAGCGTGAAGTGGAGCCCGCTCACCTGCATGGCTCTTTATTGTTGACGGAGGGACGTCTGAACGTGTAATATGGACAGAGTTCGAACTCAATAATTTCTCATTTTTAATGGCCTGAATGACTTATTTTTTGCCTCACGAGGTGACCTCTTTAGAATAATACTTCCACAGTGGACCTTTTAAGCAGTGACAAAGGGGAGCAGTTTATTGTCATACACAGGACAAACAGACCAAGAATAAAAGCTGAAGATAACAATTTATCAAAAAAAAAAAAAGCTGAAGATAACATAATCTCCAAGTAAAATCATGTCAAAAATAAATTAATTCGATTAATTCCAACTTTGAAAAACATCTACATATAGGCCTGTCAATGAATTGAATTCGAACTAAATCGACTCCAACTCACATTCGAATTCATATATATTGAATCGAATTATACATTAGATCGGGTCATGATTGATCTGAATTCTCTCGAATTGGAAATTAAAAAGTCATTGTTTGAAGTATTTTTTATAATCAAATTTAGAATAATATTATTTTTTTTAAAAATAAAATAAAAAAATATTATTTTTTTATAAATTAATTAAATATTTCAATATAAAAACACATATATATTGTGAAATATAAATTTATAAAAATAAGCACACTATACGCTATAATCTATTGATATAATTCATAAGAATTATTTATTAATTAATCATAATAGTGCTCTCTATTTAAATTTTCACACAAAAAAATTATTAGCCACAATACATACATATATGAATTACAAATTAAATTACATAAATGAGTCAAATTTTAAACGAATTGAATCAATAATGATCCATATTCAATCCATTTATTTGTAAACAAATCAAGGCAATAAACAAAAATGAGTTGATGGGTAAAAAAAATCTATTTGAGAGTTCAATTGAATCGAAACTCGGATTGACGGATTGAATCGGGTCATGATTCGATCCATTAACAGGCCTATTTGCATGGGCATTAGGAATCTCGGATTCAAAGCCAGCACACCACTTTAATTTAGAGAACTTGTGATGTTGAGAGTGTACATACAGAGAAGTTATTGGGTTCGGACGGCGCACCGTCCGGAACTCAATCAGAGGGAGCCACGTATGCCATACAGCTGGGTCCGGGCACACGTGGCGCCCTCTGATTGGGCGTCTGAACGGTATGCCGTCCACACCCAATAATTTTTCGTGTATATATATATATATATATATATAAATGACTTAAATACTTTCCCCTTGGCCTTTCAAAACATCTACAGATTGCACATTCTCAGACATCCTTGTCCATCCGTCTGATCTTCAATTGAGAAAAAACTTACGAATCTTCACACCTTTATTGCCTCTTTGCAAGTAAAAGCGTGATTTTTGATTAGATCGCCATCAAAAATAACCAAAAATAAACAAACAAATAGGCTATGAAAAGAGGCTCGATATGAACAAAATACAAAAAGATAATGATATTAAGAAAAGAGCAAAATAAACAACAAAATTTTACGAGAAAACACGAGCTACACTGCCTACCCCCTTCATTTTGTCTCTCACCGACCAACCACAAGTTTCGAGTAGGAGAAAAAAAGCGATATGAATCAGGTTGGATGATGGATCGATCAATTTAATCAAGCTGAATTCGAACAAATATGATTTGAATCCAGTGATCAGGTTATCCCAGTCACATAAAATACAGCTGCTATCTATGATCAAACATTACACAAACCTGTTTAACTAAACTTTACAAACATAATAATAAGCTGGTAAACCACCCATACCATTCATATTTATAATAATTAATATTTAACCTTTGAATACAGTAGTTCCAATTGGATCAATATCCAGTTATAACCTCATTGTGACAGGTTGGAAGGGAAATATTCAGGTATATACTCAAATTAATAATAATAATAATAATAATAATAGAATATAAATTAATTATGGATGGATCCTTGGAGAAGGTGGTGCATTTTTGATCCATAATTTATAAACCATTGCATTCAAGTCCTCAATAAGGCGTATTTAATTTCTATTACAGACAAAAATGGTAATTTTTACTCAAATCTGTTTAACAAACCCCTAATGGGGCGAGTATTGGTCACAAAATTAAACCCGCAAACTGTAGCTCACCTCGATTGATTTTATTTGAATGAAAAAAAGAGTTTAGTTTGGGTACCACGCCCCAATTTGTGACCCACAATTAATTAAATAAAATTATTTGATTTTAAAACTAAAATGATTAAAATAAGTATTATATTTTCATTTTAATTTAAAATAAATTATTATGGATATAAGATGAGGTGAGGTAGGCCCGGTAGAGGAGAGTCACGCGGGGCGAAATGGGGAGGGTATGGAATAGTAGAAATGAAGTGGAGTGGGGCGAGGCGGGTCGGGTATGAGTTTGTAAGGAGTGGGGTGGGATGAATATGAGAAGGATATAGATAATGGTTAAAAGATTATAGGACGAGTATGAGTTTTGCATAACTCAGCCCATACATACCCCATTGCCATTATGATTTGTCTCGCTATTTCATATCTCAGGACCTAAGCACAACAATTCGAAGAACATGAATATACACAACACAAAAAATTCCTCACAACAAGATCCAATGCACCACTAAGAAATAAATAAATGTCAAACAACATGCATAGCTATCATGTTCAAGTCACAAAAGAAGTTCAAGTTGGTATCTAGCTCTCCAAGATGAAGAAACATGATGTGATATAAACAACTGGAGGAAACCAAGAGTTCGATATTCACACAAATACCATAGTTTTTGAAAGCTCAAGGGATTTACCACGGCCAAAGAGCTTCTCAACAATGGCGAGGGCAAACTCCATGGAGGTACCTGGGCCTCTGCTCGTGATCAAATTTCCATCAACCACGACCCGATTCTCACATTCACTTGGATCAGAAAGCTTGTTGCTCAAGGCAGGAAAAGCTGTTGCCTTCTTACCCTGCATCAGTTTGAAAGTGTGACTAGAAATTTTAGAAGAATCAGGTATTTGATTCAATACAATCTAAATAACAGTATTATATAAATATCAATATTATCATAATAATTTTTAGGGATATTTACATGCATGCCACACAAATCTTTTAATATTACACCACACACATTTTATTCACAAAATTTACACTATAGAGTGTGAAGAAAGTGTTTGTGCTGTAATACATGAAGATTTGTGTGACATGTGTGTAAAAATTCCTAATTTTTATTTGTTTAGATCAATGCAAGTACATTATAAATTAAAAGTAGTTTACCCTTATAATCACAGCCTTCAACTTCTCCGCCATAACAACAACAACAACAACCAAGCCTTAATCCCACTAGGTGGGGTCGGCTACATGAATCCTTTGTTTCCATTGCGCTCTATCAGTTACCAAATTCTTATCTAAGTTTAAGTAACTAAGATCACTCCTTATAGTTTCTTGCCATGTTTTCTTTGGTCTCCCTCTTCCTCTTTGTACATGGGCAAAATCCAATAACTCAATTTTTCTAACTGGAGCTTCAATTGGTCTACGATTTAGATGTCCAAACCATCGAAGCCGACTTTCTCTAAGTTTATCCTCAATTGGTGCAACACCAACTTTCTTTCGGATATACTCATTTCTCATTCTATCCTTTCGTGTATATCCACACATCCATCTTAACATTCTCATTTCTGCAACATTTATTTTATTTGTATGTTTCTTCTTTGCAGGCCAGCATTCAGCACCATATATCATCGCTGGTCTTACTACAGTTTTATAAAATTTACCCTTAATTTTGGATGGGATTTTTCTATCGCATAACACACCAGAAGCATTTCTCCATTTTACCCAGCCTGCTTGAATCCTGCTAATAACGTCATTATCTATTTCGCCATCATTTTGTATAATTGATCCAAGGTATCTAAAGCGCTCACTCTTCTTGACAATTTGATCACCAATTGTCACATCTCCAATATAAGTATTTCTTTCTTGACTAAATGTGCACTCCATATATTCAATTTTTGATCTACTGAGATGCAAACCTTTAGATTCTAGAGCATTCCTCCAAAGCTCTAGTTTCGCTTTAGCTCCCTCTTTAGTTTTCTCAATAAGGACAATATCATCTGCGAAGAGCATACACCAAGGCACTTCATCTTGGATATGTCCAGTCATGACTTCCATAATCAAAGCAAAAAGATATCTCAATAAGGACAATAACGCGCCGTTGCCGGGTCCCAAGTCCCGGATGAGAAACGCGGAGGGTTGCGTTAGGCAGTCGACAGCCAGCGTAAAACTTGTCGAATCAATCATGACATGAATCCTTTAGAAACTTCTCCGCCATAAAATCAGATTATTGTCTCTACTATTGACTTCTTCACTTCTCTAATCTACTCAAAGGTCTATTCATAGAGGAGGTGACATCTAAATTTCACTTGATTAGATGTCACATTAGAGTAGTAATTTTATAATTTTTCGTAATAGTTACAAAATATCAAGCTAATAATTATTTCTTACAAATAGCATGACACAACATTATAATAACATTGAACCAAACACCCCATTTTTACAAGTACTTTGGATTCCTAATTTGAGACCAGTTGCACTGTGGCTGCTTATTTTTCTTGATTTAGCACTTTGCTCCCAAAAATTTTGCGAAAGCAGCATGCAGTCCTTATAGCAACACTAGTGTTAGTTTAGGAAGATAGTTAAACACAATATTACCCTCCAAGAGAAAATCAGCTAAGGAACATCAGTCAGGAGGGATGCAATTTGGTCCGAACGCAGGAAAAAAACAGTTTTGAGATATGACGTGCAAAATGATGAGAATCAAGAAAAGGAGGGACCAAAGTGCAAAACGCCTATGGAGACCAAAATATTTTTGCCCCTTCAAATATTTGACTAACCTTCAGTAAGCCATGGGTCTCAAGGACAACTGCCGGAGACGCACATATTGCTCCATATGGCCTATTTGCTGCAGCCTGATTCTTCAGTAAATCCACAAGTTTTTTTGAGTTGGAGAACGCTTGAGCACCAGGAAGTCCCCCCTGCATAAGGTGAATTTAAGATAGCTGAAACTTGGAATTGTAGATAATCTGACAACATAATGATGATAGAAGGAAAAAACATACAGGCAGGACAATAAGGTCGTACTGACTTTTAGCAACCTCATCCAAAAAAATATCAGCTAAAATTTTCACTTTCCTGGATGCCAAAACGTCTAGTTTGTCTTCCAAAGATGCCACAACTACGTTAGCTTTAGCTCGTCGGAGAATGTCAATGATGATGACAGCCTCCATCTCTTCAGAGCCATTAGCAATTGGCACCAAAATCTGAGAGAGAGAGAGAGAGAAAGAGAGAGAGAGAGGAGGATATATAAAATATGAAGACAACTGAAACATTTCAGTGATATGTAAAGCAGATGCTACAGGCATCATCTGTCATTTCAAGGGAGAAGACTTATTCTATTCTAAAACAAGGTAAGGTGTGGTCATCCTTTCCTATTAATCAATCCATTTCAATCTAAAATTTAGAAAACTATAGTTACTATGCCAAGAACACTAGAAGGGTTACTGAAGCTATAATAAGTAAAAGGAAGATTCATTAGAGCACACATGACCAAGTTTTCAAAGTAAAAATGTCTGAAATCTACTTCATTCATAAAATTATTACTAAATTGCATATTGCTGATGCACGAAATTTAATTATCAAACAATGATAGCTATCAAATAAGAGAACCCAGAGCATCACTGTATCCATACAATTCCAGATGTTACCTGAGGTGGATTATCATACTTCCATGCCACTGAATTAAGTTCAGCCATCGTAAACTCCTCCCCATGATGAGGACGCATTACCTGCAATGAACAGCCTCATGTATCATAAAATTAAACAAACCAATTCCCTGTTAGGGAGAGACTCAACAGTATAAAAGCATAATTTCATAAATCATAATATCATACCATTTTTACTATACAACACATTCAAACTATCTTTGTCCCTTTTTTTTTAAAGAAAAAGACAATCAAGTTTTAAGGGTGAGTCAGACTTGCTTACTCTAGCCATTAACTATGATTATATCCACTTTCAAAGAAAAACTACGATTAAATCCGAACATAAACCACTGTAGGCCTGACGAGCCACGTCAGGGAACCCATCCTCCATAAATTAGCCTAGGCAATATAGGCACAACAAATGGTAGATAATAGAGAAATCAATCTACTATATAAGAAAACATCCCAAACAATATTACTCTCAACCAGTTAAGTACACTATTCTGTAATTATTATTAATTTTCTTTCATATGTTGGACCTAATATGTCAATATTCTTCTCAATTCTGTTTAAAACTTAATTCTTGAAAGCTTTGCAGTAGAGTTATTTCTTTCCTTTAATTCTTCGCTGTTATAGAAGGATCATAAGTAAAATAAAAGTTGAAGAGAAGCTAACTACCAATATTGTAATTTGATTATAAGTAATATAACTACAAATACTTACCTTTTCAAGCTACTAAATGCACAGTTTGAATTGGAAATGGGTAAACTTTCCAGTACACAATAGACCTCAGCTATCATTATTATTTTTCTTAAAAGTATCCTCTTGATCCATCTTTATTCCATACAGGAATCCTTCATCAAGCAATCTGTGCTCCACTCATTCAAAGAGATGAGACGGATTCGCCTCCTCCCTTCTAAGCAGATTGCTACATGTGCTTTACTACAGTCTCTAGCTTTGTTTTTTTGTTCCCTTTAACTCATCCCTATCCCATGTTAAGCTAATGCCGCCAAAATATACATCCTTGTTCAATTTTTTGTGCTTCCATATCAGAAATACTTAAGCAAAAAAATAATTATTCGTTATGAAATTATATTAATGTATGACAAGATTAAGCTGCGCAAAACCTTGAAGCTTCAGTACCAATGGCCAAAGCATCCCTACAAAAGCTAGAAAAAACTTAAATTCATGTTTGGCACGACATTCAACTGAAATGACATGCAAGATAGCTTACCAATGGTCCTGCAACCTCATCAGCTTTTTCTTTCCCGTATAGCTTCTCTACTAACGTCAAAGCGAACTCCAATGCTGTCCCAGGACCCCGGCTTGTTACAGCGCTACCATCAATTACTACTCTAGATTCCATTTTAGTAGCATCGGAAGGAATTTTATCCATAAATGAAGGATAACAAGTCGCCTGCATCCCAGTGCATTAAGCCATTCATTAAAATCAGCAAACACACACTCTATCCAGAGTGTCAATTCCTTCATCAAAAAGGAAGAACCTACCTTCAAACCCTTGAGCAAACCCCAAGATCCAAGCGCGACAGCCGGCGCCGCACAGATCGCCGCATACAATCCCCCTTTCTCCATATGCTTCTTCACCAAGTTCTCAAGCAATCCACAATCCCTAAGGCTGGCAGCGCCGGGCATCCCTCCCTGCATCAACTCAAAGCAATAAGACCAATCCCCGTAATATCATCATCAGTTCTCATCAAAAAGGAGAAAACCCTACCGGAAGCGAGATGAGATCAAAGGAAGAGCTGGCGCAGTCGGCGACGAGGGCATCGGCAATCAACTTGACCCCCCAGCAAGCATCCACGCGAAGATCATTCTCCACCGAGGCAACAGTAACGTCGGCGCCGGCCCTGCGGAGGACGTCGATGGTGATCACGGCTTCCATCGGCTCCGTGCCGTTGGCAATCGGCACCAGCACCTGAGAAAACCAATCCAACCATCACTGCCGTCATCGGCTGACGAAACGTTCGACGAGAAAGCGACGGACGGGCTCACCTTCTTCTGCGGAGCAGACGCCATACTCCAATTTGTTGCGAAGAAGAGTGAAGAGAGAGGATCTCTGCTACGGAGATGGCGAGCGAGTTTTGGTAGCGGACAGAGGATTTTGACGAGGGGAATGGGGAGAGAAGCAGAATGACACGTGGCCATTATAAGTCGTGCCATTTTGACAGATTGTAGCTTGATAGAAGCCTACTAGCTCAGTAAGTCGGTTCCTGAGCTCAATAATAAGAAGCACTTGACATAAACTAATTGGGCTTGAAATTTCGGCCCATGGACTTTCTCAATAGGATGTCATCAGAAGCTGTAATTTCGGCCCATGGGCTTTGCTTAATAGGATGTCATCAGAAGCTGTAAAGCAAGGAAAAAATAGTGTGTTCTGCAACCACAACCCGTCACATGTGCACCGTAATTGAACACCGAATTATTAGACACATGATACCAATTATAACATCTTTTTCGCCATTTCGATAAAATAAGGTTAATTTACATCACTGTCGTATTATATTATAATTATATTATCAAATAAATATTTTATAAAAATAATTATACTATACATCCCAATTGTAATAAAAACATTTGTTCCAAACATTATTTTGAAGATTAGAATTTAAAAAAATAGGATGGGGCAAAAACATGTAATATTATGAAAGATGACTAGTTTTCTTCCCTAATTCGGAAAAAACTTCAAAATGATCACAACATTTTAAAATAATAATAAAAAATATAACTATTTTACATATTTAATACTCAAAATCTTAATATTACATGTCTATCTCAAAAATTACAATATATATTACATGTATAATACAATTTTGTGATTTGAGTTATACATGTGTTATAATTTTCATATGATATTTATAATTAATATATAATATTAAAAATTTGAACATTAAATATATATATATATATAATAATTAAATTTTAATAATAATATGCAATTTTTTCTAAAAAAATTAAAAGAATATTTGAAAAATGTATTAAAATAAATTAAATTCAAGAGATGCATTCATGACATATTTCTTATGAGAAAACTGTAATAATTCAATATAAATCATTTATTTGAAGTACAACTTGTGTCAAATAATACGGTGAACTGAGGGAAAAAAAAAAAGCAAAATGATTTCGAATCACAAGAGATATCGGTCAAATTAAATCTTGAATCTTTTAAGCAGTTTATTAAATAAAATTAATTAAAAATTAAATTAATAAATTATACTTTAAATTTTTTTCAAAATATAATTAATATAAATTATATCATGATACTAAAATGTATCACAAAATTAACAGATTTACAATAAAAATTATTTATTTATTAAAAAATTTAATGATAATATTTAAAAAGAGAAAAAAAAAATAAGCATTTGATTTTATTGATTTAAAAAAAAAATGATAAAATCTCAAGAAAAATATTTTGAATTTTTTTTAAAAAAAATTTGCGTTACTTACATTTAATTTATTCAGAATATATAAAAAAGACTGTTATATGTGTTCGAATAAAAGAAGATTTGATTAAAATTTTTTTTTATTTTAATTGAATTATATTAAAGTTCACTTTTAAATATACATTTGCATTAGTTACGAAGATTTTGATCGGACACATTCCCAAAAAACTATCTTGGTATATACTTTTTACACATATTATTCTACTCGTCAATAAAACTAGAAAAAGTGCTAAAATAAAACTTGAATTATGAAAAAATACATTAGAATCTAAATATTTTCATATTAGCGAATCAAAAATTAAATATATAGAGTATAATTTTAATCATGAAAAAATACTTATAGTTGAAAGATGATAATTAATGATCAAATAATCAAATCAAAATATTATTAGCAAAATTCAAGCAGGATGAATAAAATAAAAGAGTACATTTGACGTATTGTATAATAAAAAAAATTTACTTAAACTTAAAAATAAATTTTATAAAATAATTGTTAGACCAATATATTATATGATACTAAATATTAACTTATAAAGTAGAAACACACAAATCAGATGACTGTCGCAGAAATCAAGATGCTAAAGTGATATGTATATGCGAAAAAATAAAATGAGAAATAAATATTTTCACAAAAAAATAGAGTTGCCTCAATTAAAAATAAACTCGGAGAAAGTCAATTTAGAAGGCTTGCACATATTTATCATAGGTCGCTAAAAGCTTCAATAGGAAAAATTAAATTATTGAATCTAACTCATTTAAAAAAAGAAAAAAAAAATTAAAAAAAAAGATAATTACCTACATGCCACACAATTTAATTTTATTTATACCTTACCCATCCATTCTTAGTTAATTACGCTATGTATAATCAAAATATTATAAAATCGTACATACACATATTTTAACTTATTTCTATTATAATAAGTAATCATAATTTTTTAATAACTTAACTATAATTAAATTACAAATAATCTGAGCCGTTCATCATATTATTTTAAAGATATTTAAATATATTTTGAGTAAAAATCCTAAAACCTTAATATTTAAGTGACGGCAAAGAAAGAAGACATCCGCAACGTGAATTGATTTTAGGACAAATTAATGTTTTAGTATGATATTGAGGAAGAGAAAAAAATATACCATTAAAGAATAAAAATATAATTTTAATGATTTACTAACAGAATATTTTTTTTCAAATAGATTTTGATAAAATTTTAACTCAAATATGTGTATACAAGATTTTACAATATTTTGAGTGTACATAGTGTAATTAATTAAGAATGAATGAGTAAGACATAAATAAAACTAAATTGTGTGACATATAAATAATTATTCCTTAAAAAAAACATAAGTAGAAATTATAAAGAGTAATTTTATATATTTAGAGTTAAATAAAAATTTATTATTTAATAAAATACAAATAAATAAAAAATTCATGTAGCTAATCCACTAGAGAGATAAAGGCTTAATTTTTTTTTATTATTGTATTAAATAAATTAAATTAAAAAACTAAAATGAACAAACATATATTCCAGGTCAACTTAACTAAAAACATATAAAATTAAATGTGGATAAAGAACAATTTTGAGTTAATTTTGAGTTGTAAGCTCAATTCAAGCTCATCAAGTAGAGTTGGATTTCAGTCAAACCTGAACCCAAACCCATTAAGTCAATTATGAGAAGGCAAAGCTCATGTGGGTGTTCATAATAAAATTGCTCACATTTTGACAAGAATATTTGAGTATATCAGCTTTTGGGTCAAAGTATGAATAAACAAATTACTCATAAAACATTTTTCCATCAATGTCAGGTTGGACTGGCTGAACATATGTGTTTTTGATGAAGCTCCAACATCTTCACTTCAGGATTGCAGAGCCCTGAGCACAAAATCACATGAAAATTTCATCAGGCATAATAGTACATGTCATGATCTTAAACCCCAAAACATGATGTTCTTAATATAGTAAATTGATAAATAACAAGAAATATAAAAAGTAAGGATACACAGATTTACGTGAAAAACTCTAACATCGGAAGAAAAAAAAGCACAGACAGAAGAGGAAGATTACTATATCAAATTTTAAGTACAAAGAAGAGATTGCTTTCAACAGCTATAAATTATTCAGTAAAAATGCGTCTTAGGAAACAAAGCAACATATAGGAAAAATAAACTCGATATAATAAACTCCTGCAACCACATATCGGCCCAATCCCTCCGCTATTACCACCAGATCCCAACATTCAATTTTCACACAGTGAGTTCTTCGGGCCAGACCAAATAGATTTCGGGTCACTAAAATCTGACAATTAGTTAGTTAAATGTCATGTTATTTGGATTACTCACTTATAGTTTAAGCTATAGGCTTTAAAAAAATCCAAATCTCTCAACAAAGGCTTACTTTAAATGAATAGAAGATTTGAAGGTTTGCACGAATATTTAAGAATTGATGTGTAAATAAGATATTTAGAAAAATTTATAAGGTCGATATGAAACTATCAACAAACGTAACCAATAATAATTCATAGCACGGGTTCAAATAATTAAAATAAGATGAAGAAAATGGTATAATCATAACCAGAGACATTTCCACACCAGTAATTTAAAAGGCAAGTCATCAATTTTACTAGAATACAAAACAGCATACAAAGCAGGTTAATTTTCTTTGTACAAAACCTGAGCACTTTGGGATATCCCAAACAGCAATGGATGTTGATGTACATTCCGGGGAACAAAGAGCCTTATTATTCTCATGATTAACATTCATTGCGAGCATCCAGGATCCGATTGTAACATCTTCATTGCTAAACAACCGGAAGCTGCGAATAACATAATTCATACGAAAAGAGAATCATGTTCGATGCTTAAATACAGCCTTCACATCTTAAAACCATTAAACAATTCTCCAAATTAGAAAGAAAAGTGCTTTGCATTTTGTAACCCCAATAAATAACCACAAACTTTAAATTCAACTAGGATTTCTTTATGACAATAGTCCCACAAAGATGAAAAAGTTAGTTTTGCATACGTAGCACCATCTGGTGCCACATTCATTTCAAAGTTTGAGCACATTTATTAAAGTTGTGTAGCACTACTCATTTAAAATCACAAAAAATGATCTTTCTTCGAGAAGATGATGGTATGTGGTGGCAATTGTGCTAATTCATGGTACATAAAATATTCGTAGGAGATGGAGGAAGAAAGATTAGCGATAAAGATGTAATAGCCAAGTAAATTGTGTTGTGAAATTGTACATAGTTAGCCATTTTTTGTACTTAAATGCAGATGGATAAGTATGTCAACAAGGAAGAAAACAAATATAACATGCCTGTCATTTCTTAGAGAAACCAAGCTTTCTACAACTTTTGCCGAGAGAGCATAGATAGGACCATAGGCGTGCAAAAAGTAGTCACTCCCAAGCAAATAAGACAGTGGCTCATACCTGCAGACATCCAAAAAAACAGTGAATAGATTCTGAAGGTCATACGTTTGTAGGTAGCCAAATCATCTGACTGATTGAAGCGTCATAAATAATAAAACATAGAAAATAATCCCCTACATTAAAACGCCGATTGCAATTAAGCTAATGCGGCACATTTGATATTGTCAAGAGACAAAAGATGCAGGTCTTTAATCTAGAATTGAGAGCTATTGGCCAAGTCGAATGTTCGTTGAACAGCTCAATGTAGCAATAAGAAATAAGAGTTTTATATTGTCCATCGCATGTTCAAGGAGTTGAGATTATGTAGCAAGTAAATTAATTCAAATAACCCCGAAGTTATGCACGCTGTTGTCAATTTCTTACAATGGAAATGGTGCATATGATCAGTTGAGCAATTCAGAAAGCACTTCAATTTAGTGAGGAAGTTTATCATATGGACTATTTAGTAACCTACACATGCTTGCAATTTACCAAAATTGATGCTGTCAACGATAAAACTGTATGATGTGTAAGGACAAACCATTTTAGTTTTGGATCTGTGAATACTGGACCCTTCTTCATACATCCAAGGTAAGTTTGAGCGCTTTCACGTTCTTTAGCCAATAGCAGTGAAAGGCGATCTGGAACGATAAGGAGAAGATAAAACAAAAAATACCCAAGTTGTCAAAAAAGAAGCCAAATGAAGATTAGGACTGTCATCACTAAAAGGTTGATTACCTGGCCTTAGGTATATGTCATCATCAGCTTTGACGTAAAAGTCAGACTCAAATAATGCATATGCAGCTTTGAAAAATGCTAACCTACAAGAAGAGAAAACTTTAACAGCAAAAGATTAACTTTGCTGCAAGTGTCTACCATGCACATACATTCCATACGTTTTAAGTGGAAGCTTGCTGTATGCCTCCTCAATATCAAGTAACATGAAGTCATCATATTCCTCCACCTCTCTTTTCAGCTCTGACATCATCTTTTGATTCTTGGTCTTGCCAATCACAAATCGAAAAGCCAGACCAGTTGATTCTTCTAAACTGCAAAGTCAATGCTCAAGTTAGAAAGCGGGAATGGCCATCACTCGTAACATCCACAAGGAAACAACTTTGAGTATACAAACAAGTAAAAAAGCATACGTGATTGCTTCAGTAAAAACAGAGCAAAGAGGAATGTTCCTCAAAAGAAAGGCCTTAGAAAAACACTGAAAATGATACTCTGACCAAGACTAAAATTTGGGATTAGGTGAGGATTAACCACAAATAGTTTAACCTTGCTTTTGAATCTTAGTATTAGCTGATCGAATAGGCTAATGTGTTAACACATGAGAATTGTTATATATTGAATAATCAACAAGAAGCTGAGATGCGCTCATGGCGCGTGTCCTCAAGACTAAATATTTCACTAATTGTGATTTTCTCATGGCACAAGCTAACCCAAGCTCATCTTATATCTAGCGCAGCATTCTGTGGGGACGTGATCTTTTTAAATTAGGTCTACGTTGGAGGATTGACAATGGAAATTCTGTGAAGGTCTTTGGCGATCCCTTGCTACCCAGACCCACCTCCTTCCAAGCCATTACGTCTCCCCATCCAGATCTTGCTGCCACTAGAGTTGTTGAGCTTCTCACTGAAGATGGAAGCTGGAATTGAGAGAAAATTAATTCAATCCTCTGGACAATAGATTATCACCTCATCCTAGAGATGCTGTTTTACTCCACCAAATTTGATGATACTCTAATTTGGCATTGGGATCGGAAAGGATCATATTCTGTCAAATCAGGCCATGTTACTACAATAAGAGGGGATAGCAATGTAGCTAGTTCCAGCAATAGTGGATTCAATCTTTGGTGGAAAAAACTTTGGTCTTGCAAAATTCCAAATAAGATAAAAATCCATGCTTGGAGAGCCTTCCATAGCGCATTGTTGACTCGCTCATCTCTTGCAAAGAGAGGAATTCATTCCCATTTGATTTGCCCTTGTTGCATGGAGGACATTGAAAGTGAAACTCATGCTTTATGGCTTTGTGTTTTTGCTCAAGAATCTTGGAGAATTCCATCACTCTGACAGATTCTTAACTCATTAAAAGGTGGCCCACTACAGGAACTATGTTTTTATGCTACTGCTAACTGTAACACAGAGGAGATTGCTATATTTTGCACTATTTAATGGAGCATATGGAATTCTCGAAATCAACTAATCTTTCATGGCATTCTTCCCTCAACTAGTAGGATCTTATCCAGAGCAAACAGAATTTTGAGCAACTATTCACAGTGCAACATTATTGATAATTGGCAAAAATTGAAATCCTTTCAATCACCCCCAGATTGGATCCCACCTCCAGAAGGTTGCGTCAAGGTCAACGTAAATGCAACCGTTCGCCAAGGTCTCAACCAGATCGGAATTGGAATAGTTATTCGTGACCACCTTAGTGTTGTACTCTCTGCGGCATCCATGAAACTCCATGGTTTATTTTCCCCCCACCATGCTGAATGTCTCGCAATGAAAGCAGGCATCCAGTTAATTATAGCAAAAGGCCACCGAAGATGGATTGCAGAATCTGATGCTTCCAATGCGATCAATTCCATCATTCACCCTCAACCTCTTGCTGTCGAAGCGCATATTATCCATGAAATTCGTGATGATATTGCCAAAGCTGAAGTCAGCTCAGTAAATCACTGTCCTCGAGCTGCGAATACTGGTGCTCATCAACTTGCTTCTTATGCTATCAATTTAGCTCATGATGTAATATAGAATGATTCTCTTCCTCTTTTTATACATCAATCTATTTGTAACGATCTTCCTACTTGGAGAAACATTATTAATGAAATTTCTTTCTTTTTGATCAAAAAACAAGAAGCTGAGATGCTGACGTAAGTGTTGGCTCTTACCTATTGCCTTAGACCTTCAGGTTGGAAGGTTTCCTTCACAAGTTTCTTAGCCTCAACTTAGTTCCCTAATGTATCGCTCTCCTAACAAATGGCATCAAAGCTGATGGTTCAGCTAGAATGAAGCGGTTCATGCAAGGTGCTCCCACGAGTTCTTAGATCACCATTCTTAAGAAATTGAATTTCAAAACTAGGAGATTACCACTGTGCCTCAAGATGGTTGAGTACTTGATGTGCTCATGGTTGGATGCACTTGATAAATTAAAATGGATGGATTCTCAATGTCTCGTGAGGGGTAGATTATTGGAGTGCACATGCGAATTCTTCTACACTACATGATAACTAATAAGTTGAGGTATTGATATACAACTATACAAGTGTTGGCCATTACGATTGAGAGTTTTCTTTTTTTAAAAGGTCATTAGCCTAGGCCTTCGGGTTAGAAGGAGCCTATCACTTATGTATTGAGCCTCAACTTAGTCTCTTATGGGTCGGTCCATTTGGATAGCTAGGTTAAGAGGGTTTAAGTTACTTAACCCCCTTAACCCAGCAAATGGGTTATTTACCTAAGCAACCTACCCTAGATTAGTTACCCTAATAACTTGCCCTTAACCCCACTAACCGCTCTTAAGCTTAATCCATTACCCCCTTGGATTAACCTTTCTTTCCTTTTCTCCTCTTCTCCTTATCCCGAGTTAAAATTATAAATAATCAAACCAAATCTTTGAATAACCTAGATTAGCAGTCAAACACAATTCAAGATTAAATGTCTTAACCCTATCAGGATAAATCACTTATGGGGTTAGTATAACTCAGGTTAGCTAATCATATCCTCATACCAAACAGGCCCTGAGACATTACTCGCCAAACATAATGTGCCTTTATGTATTTTTCAAACATTTGTTTTATTTGATCCTTCGTGAATAAAAAAATCTATAGCAATCATTTAAAAAAAAATCTATAGTAGTTTAAATATTTGCTTGAACGAAACTAATCTCGAAACAAACAGCCCAATTATAGCTAAAAGAATAAGAACCGGAAGATGGAACTTTAGTGCAGCAAAAACCAACTCCCTAGCTTAACACCAATGAACAAGAACATAGCAACAGCTGATCTGATAAATCCATAGTTTAGAGTTTGATGAATAAAAGAAAGGCACAAGCAACTGAGATATGACCTAGCTAACAAATTGAAATCAGAATGCAATAGCCATCGAGGTTTATAGTAGTAGATTACACAAGCAACTAACCGAAGAAGACCTCGTCGATCTGAAGGGAACCACGTCTTCCGCAAAGATCTCCGCCTGCCCGCAGACCCAAACCCCGTCTGGATCCCGACAAAGCCCATCACTTTGTGCCGCTCCTTTACACGGCCCCCGCCACCGAGACCGACAAGGCGGGACGCGTCCACTCCTCTCTCAAACGCAACGGAAACAGAAAGGGGATCGGCCGCAAGGCACTTGGGGCGGGAGAACATGAGCTGCGAGACTGCTACTGATCCGAAGAGAAAGCCGGCGAGGCCGACGATCAGGCAGAAGAGATGGAAAGCGGAAGAGGAGGAGAGGCGCCGGAGGCGACAGGCCCACGAGGACGACGAGCTGTGGGAGTAGAAGACCTTTGGCGAGTTAGGCATGCCGTACTCCAATTCATAACGCTCCGAAGGAGACCGAGCTTGGGAACGGAGAAGCAGCTGCAGTTTGCATAAAATATATATATATATATATATATATTTAATAATAACAGTTTGTATATTTTCAATTTTTAAAAAATATTTGTAATTTTTGAAATTTTCATAGTTCAGAAAAAAAAAATTTAAAAAAATTCCTCATCAGATACCACCTTGTAATTAGCAGCATAGTTGTCATTACTATCATAATTAAATTATAATAAATTTAATCTAATGTAGCAATCGAAAATAGCAATAAATTGCGCTCAATAATCAACATGATTGTTGACAGTAGACAATTCACAATAACATTACACACATGATGGCCCGTGATGACTGAATTATAACAATAAGATGTGGGATAATATTAAATCAATAATATTAATCTACAAACATAATATTTTATACATATTATTTATTCTTAATGGATGTTAACCTAAATATTATTTATATAATATTTAAAAGCATAAAAAAAATTTATAAGGTACTTAATATATAAATATAATTTTATAAAGCTCTTCGTTATGTGATGTCTTAGGATTTTTGCACTCTGAACTACAAGTTGGCAATCTATTACCGTTTAATCCTTCTACATATTAATATTTTATATATTAATTTAAATTGAATGTACTACATATGATAGAAATGCGCCGTTGCCGGGTCCCAAGTCCCGGATGAGAAACGCGGAGGGTTGCGTTAGGCAGTCGAC
>JAEMOT010004059.1:0-11071 GCA_019297695.1 Apostasia ramifera
GGCCGTCGAGTGTATACTCTGCTTGAAATAAATCGACGGTCCGATATCATCGTGTCCCCACCATAGAGGAGGAATATTAAGCCGAAATAATGCCCTCAGACTCGATAGTAAAATCTAAATTGAGAATAAAAATATCTTTTAGAGGAAAGTTCGAGAACGCAAACAGTAAGATATTGGAGGAGAAATTGATTTTATATGATTGATAGTTGCTAACATTTGCAAGATAATGATAAATGTGTTAGAAGAATCTAAAATAAAAACTCTAAACAATAAAGATGTTTGATAGTCGAAACAGGATGTACGAGAAAATATTAATGAGAAGTAGATTATTATAAAAATGTAAGATTAAGAAGAATTGAGATAAATATATAGTGTTTCAATAAAAATTCAAAAAAGGTAGTTTGTTATGCAAAGAATCAAACTTTTGATGTTCTATATTAGAAATGTTTTTAATATTCAAGGTTAGAAAATACTTTTTATGATACATAATATTCTATATAGATGGATTAGTTTTTTTCATGTGCTTTGCAAAAGATATTCTAGTAAATACTAAACTCTTAAGGGTCTGTTTATTTTGTAAAATTAAATTTAATAAGGTTAAAATTAAATTTGGATAAAGATATTTTTTTATTAAAAGTTGTGAATGATGTGAAATAAAATTAGTTATTATGTTGGGATATATGAGGGATGTGATATAAGTTAGTTATTATTTTAGTAATGCGTGTAGGATGTGAAATAAAGTTAATTTGTAACATTAAATTTTGTGTGATGTGATATGCCAGGTTAAAATTAAACTAGGTTAATTTTTAATTTCAAAACAAACGGTGCCTAAACGATTGATTTAAGCAAACATAAGATCCAAAAAGGAAATAGAAGTTATTCTTACATTCGACATATTAGCAAAGTTCAAGTTTGCGATACTTTAAAGAAGAAGAAGCGTAAACATGAAATAGAACTAAATGACATTCTAGTAAATATTTGGAAGTGCATGAGAGATGAAAGATTTCATAATTCACTAAGTTAATATGATTTCAAATATTAAAAGGATGTTAAATGCAAGAACAAAAATGACATATAGGGTTGTGCTAGTTATAAAGAAATTAAATTTACGAATTATACTTTATAATTTTAGAAGAGAGTGATTGAGCATAGATTATACCATAATAGTACGGTATTATAGAATCAATTCGGTTTAATGTGATGTAGATCTACTATCAAAGCTATTCATTCATTGAGAAATTTAATAAAGAGATTTAAAGAGAAAATATTATATTTGGTTTTTATTGATTTAGAAAAACATATGATAGCTTTATAAAGAAAGCGTTTTGGAGAGTTTTAGAAAAAAAATGAGTTTGTGCTCTTACAATCAAGTTATTAAAAACATGTACAAATGGGTTGTTATTTGTCTTCGAACATAAGGGAGTGTGACTAAAGATTTTTCAATTACTCTTGGATTACACCAAAGTTCAAATTTAAGTCCATATCACTTTGTATTGATCATGGAGATTCTGATTGGATATATTTAACAAAAGGTGTTTTGGTGTATGCTTTTTATAGATGATATTTTTATTAATAAGATTAGATATGGAATTAAGATAAAATTCGAGTTATGGAGGATCACTGATGGGAACATCAACATGATAAACGGTGCAGGTTAGATCATGATCTAAGATGTCATGAATAGATGAAGATTAATGTAAATTATCTCTGTTTATTTTATTTTATTATTTAGAGAGTTTGTTATGAATTTGAATTAGTCAAAATTTATTTATTTATTTATGTTTTAAATTATAGTTTGGTTTTGTCCTACATATTTATTTTTATGGTAGGATGACGTTATCCCCTCTATGTATAGGGCTTGTAATGAAATATTTGAGGAGACCTCTGATTAATAGAAATTTACTTTGTATGAAATCAATCTTGGAATGAGTTCGTCTTAGGATTTTGAAAGAGATTGATATTCTAGAAGGGAATGGAAGATAAATCTTAAGTTAAAATCCTTCAAACTTCAATTATCTTTATTTTTCAAATTTTGCTCCTTCTTCCTTTCTTCAAATTCTAATCCTAGTTTTTCAGATCAATTTTGGTATCAAAATGATTTGTCCCACGTCAATCATCCTAGAGTTTAAAGGTTTTCTTTTTTTAGATGAAAAATCAAATATATAGAGTGCAAATTTAGTTTAGATAGAAATATTTATATTTATAGGGTGATCATTAATGATCAAATTATCAGAAAGAATGAGCGATTTAGATATCTCAGATCAATCATACAAAATGACAATAGAATAGATAGTGGTACTATTAGTAGAATCGACGCATAATGAATTAACTGGAGTAATTCATCTGGTATATTGTGTCATAGATAAATCACTCAAATTTCTCTTACGATTCTCAACAGATTTCTATTTTTCTGTCAAATTCATTTTCGAGTTAATTTCGTATATGTCTCTCTTGTATGACGCATAAGTGTCTTTGACTTCATTCATATATGTATTACTTTTGAGTTTCTCTGCTTGAAAGGGAGTTTCTTTTCTTATCCTTAAGTAAGAGGTAAGGTGAGGTTGTTCCTTGTCCCCGGTGAATAGGATCAAGAGGCTGTTCTATATCTCCAGTGAAAAGAATCGAGAGGTTTGATCTTATCCTTTGTGCTAGGGCTTGAGCATTGTCATAACAATCTTGCTTTTTACTATTGCATTTATCTTTTCGTTTTTAAAATTTGATCAAGTGAAAAGCCATTTTATTCTTAAAGTTGGGAAGGAGGATTTTTGTGGGGTGTTCAGTCAATTTAGGTTAGGGTGATTTTAGTTTGTCCGAAAATTTTAAATCACTCGAAAACTTCCAATTGCTCTCTGGTATTCGGTCGATTTCAATTTACCCAAAAATTGCTAAATCACTTGAAAACTCATGTTTGCCCAACTTGGTAGATTAGTCAAGTTGTGTTTATGTGATCTCTGTCTGCTTGAACCTAACCGATTCAACTAAGGATCTAAGTCAACACTCAACTGTAATAGTGGAACGAAGCAGTTAGTATATCAAGTGAATTCAATTCACCTCACTGAAAATGCTCGACAATTAGAAATACTTTGATTTATCTTATAAGCTATAATATCATTTAATTTAACTATGACAGTGGGACAGAGCGGATTAGTGCATCGGGTGAATTGAGTGAATTAGTGAATAGAAAATGCCCAATGATAAAAAATATTCTAATTTGTTCATCTCATTATAGGTAAGTTAACTATTCATTAAATTTACTTTTTCAGCTCTCAAAGAACTTTTACTTTTTGCAATTTTACTGCACTTCATATTCTATACTTACAGCATTTTACTTTTATTGCTCTTTTCATTCATATGTATAATCAATATAAAGAAAAACAAGACTATACTCGTATCCACATACTTCACATTATATATTTTAATAAATTAAAGTATATATATATCTTATTTCTACACACACATATATATTATAAGTGTATATTATTTTGTTTATTCTTTTGCAGGTGTTGCTCAAAAATTGCTTGTTTGCTCTTGCTGAAAAATTTTTTTGCTCTTGCTTAAAAAAAACTAATGTCTCACAATAGTAGGTAGCTTAAAAAAACTTAAAATTTTTTAATGAATGAAAAATTTAGGTTTAATTTTTTAATAATACCCAATTCACTCCCCTCTTGGGTGTGCAAGTGGACCAACAAGCGGAATAGTTAGGCAGTTGGGTTGCGCAATCAACAATGTGGTCGTATATGAGTGAAACTATGTAATCCAGTGTGATTGTTGGATTGGCAGTGTGAGGTCGAGCTGATGTAGTTGCATTGCGTCTTGATGCAGAGCTAGGCAACGTAATCAAATGGCTTACTACTAGTAGCAAAGATAAGGAGTGTAATGGTAACATCATTGTGTGTGCAGTGCTCAACTGCTTTGGTGGAAGAAGTAGGGAAGAGGAGTGCCTAGTTAAGGTGGGCTCTCTTAAGTTGGCGCATAGGAGATGAGTGGCAGCAACTTGTTGAGGAAGGTATGCAAGGTGAAATGAGTCATTTTATTTTATTTGTTTTTAAGGGTAACTAAGATTTTGAGAGTTCTCACTAAAGACTCCCTACCACTTCCTTATTTAGGATGTCTATTCACACGAAATTAGTTCTCTCAAAATAAAATTTTATTGATCATAAACTAACGATTATAATAGTTAGCAACCCATTATATTGGGAATCTGTGACATTGAGATTGGAAAATAGAAATAAATGTAGATATTAAATTAAATAAAGAAATATAATCAGAGAAATATGATGAATCCTCTTCTTCCGAATTAGCTTTAAGTCTTCAATCACATAAAAATAGCATCAATTAATTAAATTGTTCTTTAATCAACCCAAAATAATCCAAATTTGAATCTCTATCAATATTGTGCAAATCTACCAGCAATCAAAAGCATGTTGTCAGGATTTCTCTACCACTTATTTATTGAAAGATGCTATGATTTTTTCTTTATGTCCTGAAAAAGAAATAGCAATCTTAGCCTTCATTGGTGAATGGTGATGAAACATTTTGTTTAGAGGCTTTCTTCCTTGGCTACTTTCAATGTAAGTGTGTTTATTTTACTTTATTAACTTTAAGAAAGTTAAATTTAAACTCAAATAGTGATCTTCTTTTCAGGGGAATTTACATACATTTTACAAAAAAAACTTTGTATATTCATCTTAATTCAAATACATACTATTTTATAGATCAAATTTTGTGAACAAGGTGGCATGTAGGTAATATGCAAAACTTTTTATGGCATGTATCTCTTTTTTTTTTGGTGTTGAAATTGTATGATGGTAAATAATGTGGTTATTAGAATCAAAAAAACATTAATGTGGTTATACCTTGGGATGTTTAGGATGTGTATTTAGTTACTATCTTGATATGTCTGTGTGAATTGTGATAAAATTAATTTCTTATTTTAGATTTCGTATAAGATTTGAAATTTAGTTAAATTCTAATCTTGAGATTTGTATAGATATAATCTTTGTAATCTTTCATGTTAAAGCTGATGATGCAGAATGAAAAATGATATTTAAATTTACAACCAGCAAAATCAATTACCATATTATTTTAATTAAGCACAAAATATTTCTTAAATAAATTATATTATAAATAACATACTTAAATACCGTAAATTTAAAATATTTTAAAATTAAAATGAATTTGGATTGTCTGATAAATAAGAATTTATCAAATTAGATTAGGGCATTAATTTAAATTCAATAATCAAATCTGAGATTTAGAAATTCAGGATAGTTGTCTCACACTTAAATCTAACAGTAATTATCACTTAAATAAATGTTGGATTGCACAATTAGAACCAAATGAATAATCTAAATCAAGAGAATAATTTTATATTGAAATCAAATAATTAAATTAATTTGATTCTGAAAAGAAATTGTATTTTAGCCAAAGAAATTCAAGTAGTAGATGGTAAGTTCAGGTAGTAGTGACGTAGGTGAGGCAGGCCGCTCAGATTGGCGTGCTCGAGTGGCACGTATCTCGAGCGAAGTAGCGAGTTAAGTGACGAAGAAAGTAACGAGTTGCCTCGCGCTGGTCGATGAGGCAGTAGGTAAAGGAGGTGGGAGCATGTCAGAGACGGGGAACGAGGAGTTAGAGGAGGTGGGAGCGTGTCAAAGATGGGGAACGAGGAGGCAGCGGGCGCTGGGGCGAGCTTTGGAGGTGGGAGAGTGTGCAAAGTGCTAAAGGCCCTCGGAGATGATTTGGAGAGAGAGAGAGAGAGCAATAGATGGATGGTCTTTTTTTTTTGGAAAGTGGATAACCAGGATAATTTAAAAATTCTCACCAAAAGTCAACGCTTCCCTTTCCTTCACCGGAATATCTACCCCTTAATTCGGGTCTAAGCTTTGAGGAAATTTAAACATAATTTCATTCATCAAATATTATTTACTATTACAATGCAAGACTATTTTTTTATATAAAGAGATTTTATGTAGAAATTTGAAAATATAATGTTAAATACAGTAAATAAAATGTCAAATGAATGAAAGCATATATAGAACTAATTCTATTATAATAAAATAAAATTAACTCCAAATTTGATGAGTCTTCAAATCTCTCAAATTTATTCTGAATCAAATCAAATTTAAATAAAGCTAATATGAATATCTTCAATAGCTCCAATTAATTTGAATTTGAATTTTGATTCAAACATAATGTCATCTTGGCCGTCTAATTCAATGCTGATTCGTGTCCCCACTTGCTACCTATTAATTTCTTCTTTTTTTTTATAGTAGCTGACCTATTAATTTCACTTTGCTAAATATCTGACCATAAAATTTAGATGCACTCTCAATATAGTGTTTGTTCTTCACGAACATTTAATTGTTATCTTCTTTCACGCCTTAAAAAATCTCAAACTGTAGAAGTTTTCTGGTTTGATTTAATCTGTCATTCCTGACTTATTAGTGGAAATAGTATTGCTAATTTTTTCTCTTCTGACAGAATCAAATCATATCTAGAGACATTTTTTTGTAAATCTTTTTATGTAACATCTATAACTGGATTCTGGAGGCGCACATATCTGTCACTCACAAGCAGCTGGGTACTTAGGCTTTTGTTTTGCGCAAGAGGCGTTCAGCCTTCACAACTCGGAACTCTTCATGTACTAAAGATTACAGAACCCGAATATAGGAACATAGACCGAAAAAAGCAAACTGTAAGTTGATAACTGTAAATTTCCACGCTGTTGATTTGTTGCTTGTTATGAACGTAGGACTCTTTTGGCATGCTTTTGTGTTACCTGCTTAATATCCTTTCCACTTATATTAATTATATGTGGAATCATTATTAATTAGAGCATACCCTTTGCAACAGAAAACATTAGCAACGGAGACAAAACTCCACTTAGCCCAGAAAGAGCTAAACAAGTTCAAGGAGCAGCTGCTTAATGCAGAAACTACAAGGATCCAGGCACTTGCTGAACTGGATAAAGCTAAGAAAGAAGTTGAGGAACTGACAATAAAGCTGAACACTATCAACGAGTCCAAGGAGCAGGCTCTGAAAGCAACAGCAACAGAAGATGCAAAAATCCAAACGAACCAACTCCAAAAAGTGAGCAGTGGCGACCATACTGGAGCAAAAGATGTCTCCTGGAAGATTGAACTGGAAAGCGCCAGAGAACAATATGCTGCCGCCCTCTCAGAACTCGATTCAGCAAAGCAGGAGCTTCGAAGGATCCGGAAGGAGTTTGAGAATTCAATGGAAGTTAAGGTGATTGCCATCCATCAGGAATCTGATGCGAAACAGCTTACAAATGCAAACAGGGACAAGGTTGCACAGCTTTCTAAGGAGATTGCTGCCGTACAAGAGTCATTAGTACATGTTAAGCTTGCCACTGAACAGGCCCAACGGGATGAGTCTAATATCTGTTCAGAAAAGGAGGCCAAGCGGCAGTATTACAAACAGGCTCTAGAAGAGAATGACACCAAACTGGCGTCCTTGAAGAAAGATTTCGACCCTGAACTTCACCAGACACCGAAGAAGAAGCTGGAGGAGACTGAAGCCGAGATTCAGGCTATCAAGAAGCAGTTGAATGATGCAAAGGCATCTGAGTTAGAATCTGTTGCCACTGTGACTACTGAGCTGGATAGTGCCAAAGAAGTTCTACAGAAAATGGCCGAAGAGGAGAGCTCTCTGCGCGGTGAGGTTGAGAAATTGAAGCTGCAGCTGGAGGCTGTCAAGCAGGAACACTCAGAACTTAAAGTTAAGGATGCTGAAACTGAAACCTTAGTTGGAAATCTGCATATGAAGCTTCAGAGATGCAAGGCAGAGCTCGAGTCAGCCATGATTGCTGAATCAAAAGTGAGCTCATCTTCTGAAGATTTGATGTCTACCCTTCAGCAATTGTCTTATGAGTCTGAGACTTCCCAGAAAGAAGCGGAAGAAAAGAGGAGAAAAGCTGATGAACTGAGGATTGAAGCTGAAGCAACTCGGCTTAGACTCGTGGAGGCTGAGGGGAAGCTGCAGGCTGCGTTAAGGGAGGCAGAGAATGCGAAGGCAGCAGAGACCAGGGCCCTTGATCAGATCAAGGAGCTCTCGGAGAAGGCCAATGCTGCCCGTTCCTCAACATCAGAATCTGGGGCAAAAATCACAATCTCCAGAGAAGAATACGAGTCCCTGAGCCACAAGGTCGAGGAATCAGAGAAGCTGACAGACATGAAAGTTGCCGCTGCAATGGCTCAGGTGGAAGCTGTGAAGGCCAGTGAAAATGAGGCGATCAAGAGGATAGAAGCTGCCAGGAAGGAAATGGAGGAGATGGAGTTGGCAACAGAAGAAGCTCTCAAGAGGGCAGTGATGGCTGAGGCGGCAAAGAAGGCTGTGGAGGGAGAGTTGCGGAAGTGGCGCGAAAGGGAGCAAAAGAGGGTCGCCGAGACGGCGTCACGAATACTGGCAGAGACTACCACACTGGGGGCTGCCACCGTTGCCAGCGGCAGCGACCAGTCAACTCCATTGAGGGCAAAGGTTCAGAGGTCAAATGAAAAGAGGGAAAATAAGACGCCTGCAAAGAAGGCGCTGCTTCCTGTTCTTAGTGGCATATTTCACAGGAAGAAAAGCCACAGTGATGGCAGTGGATCACCGCCATTACTCTAGTATAAGAAACACGAAAAAAACACTTGAAAAATGCGTGACTGATGATGCCAAAATGGAGATAATTGGGAACTTTGGATTTTGTTAGCTGGAACTGGAAGGGGGGAAGCTTCGTTCGTCTTCTGCAGTTCTTCCCTTACCCTGAACTGATTTCTGATACCTCTCTACTGCTGTGACCTCTCTTCTCATCTGTGCGTGTGGCTTGGTGTTTGTCCTCATTCACTAGTTTCACTACTACCATCAGTATGCATGTTAATTTCATCTTGTACAACTTGTGTGATGTTTGTCAGATGCCTTTGACCTTCAAAGACCTGTGATGTACCTGAGGCTCAAGTAGAAATTCGATGAAGTTTGGTCGAAAATTATGTTAATTTTCGCCCTGGTCAATGAGGCCTTTCATTCTGTTCTCCGTTTTTTGAATCTTCATTATTTTCCATCAATAGGTTTTTGGTTTGTAACTTATTATCTTCTTACTATAATTACTTATATCCTCTTATTATAATGTTGACGGAGAGAGATGAAGTTCTGAGAATTAGTGGATGAATTTCCGTATGTTCATCGGAGAGTCAGTGGGGGGTTCCATTAAAGCTCAAAAAAATTTGGTCAAAGGACTAATACAATAGAGAAAGTAAAAATTACAAGTTTCGTTCTCGATATTTTTAGGAGGAATTTAATTCTCTTCCCAATATGATAGATGCACAATGGGGATTTCTATAGTAATTGAAATCCAGAATTTCTTTGTCAATAAAGAATATGAATTTCATCCAGAGCTGAATTGAATTTTATGATTCATCAAAAGAGAATATGAAGCAGAAGAGCAGCAAGTTCTGGAAGGTCGGTGGGGAATGAAATCCCTGAAGTTTTATCAAGAATTTCCTGAGACTGCAAGATTTCTGATTCAGGCAAATAACATTTGAGATCATCACTGCTCTATGTTCTTAGAATTTGGGTGCTATTTGAATTCATTAGGTAGTATGCATTGTTTTCAGCTAGAAAACACTACATATTACTCGGAATGGGAATTATTGTATTCGTTGAGTGCTTGAGCTATTCATAATCATATACAACATAAAAAATTAATTTTCAATAAGAAAAAATGATATTACTTTGTACAAATTCTGCTAATAAGCCCAACGCCTATAAATGATGTCTCTATGCTATTTGTGTTAAATAATTTGGTCATGTAGGGAAGATATCTACTCTCGATGGGCCGCATATTTGTTTTAACTCGAAATCTAATGAACATCACTGTTAATATACATCTCGATTTATTGATCAACTGATAGAACCTGCAATACAAACTCAGACAAATATGTAAGTAAGTGAATTATTTATTTGATATTAAATACTATTTTATTGTAATCATATTTTATTGCACAGGATGTCAGATTAAAAACTTGGATGTTTAAGCTCAAATGCGTATAAGTTAGAATCAAACCGAAAGAAAAATAAGTAAACTTAAATTTAGAAAAATTAATCTGTGAATATAAATAATATTGAAAAATACATATATTAATTTTTTATATAATGATATAACATTTAGAGATTTTTAGCTGATAGAGTAGTCAGAGTACTCATGGTATATCAATCATACACATAAATAATAGGCTGAAATATGTATTTATTTTAATAATAAATTTAAAATTAATTTTATATTTAGAGAAATAATAAATCCATGTAAATATTTTTTATCTAAATAATTATAAAATAATTTTAACAATTTTGAAAATAAAAGTTAACCCATGTCGGCGGGCAACTATAATTTGCTAACAAATAATGCTTAGGACTTATTTGATTGGGGGATAAGTTTAGGTAAGGAAAGAGAAAATATTTTATTTTATAGAGTTGACGGGAAAGAAATTTATTTTAATATTAAGAGGTGTGTAGGATGTAAAATAAAGTTGATTTTAAAGTTGTAATTTGTGTTGGATGTGAAATAAATTTGATTTTTAAAGTTGAAATTTGTGTTGAATGTAAAATAAAGTTATTAAGTGAGCATTTGGTTCATTGTTATTTTGATGTTATGTTATGTAATTTAGATGTCATGACATCTAGATGTCATCTTTTGACTAATAATTTTATAATTTAATAGAAGATTATTTGTAAATATCATTAAACTAAATAATTATTTTTTTTAGATAACATAATATAATATCAAAGATAAGATTAAATTAAGGGGGCGTTTGATTCGTTGTTATCTTGGTGTTATGTTATAACATCTAGATGTCATCTTTTGACTAATAATTTTATAATTTAATAGAAGATTATTTGTAAATATCATTAAACTAAATAATTATTTTTTTTAGATAACATAATATAATATCAAAGATAAGATTAAATTAAGGGGGCGTTTGATTCGTTGTTATCTTGGTGTTATGTTATAACATCTAGATGTCATCTTTTGACTAATAATTTTATAATCTTATAGAAGATTATTTATAGATAT
>JAEMOT010004059.1:11201-59336 GCA_019297695.1 Apostasia ramifera
TATAACGTCAAGATAACATTAAACCAAATGCCCTCTAAATATTCTTTAAATTTATAATAAATTAAAAATATTATTATTATATTTTTTTTCTCAATTTTNATTTTTAGATAACATAATATAATATCAAAGATAACATTAAATTAAATATTCTTTAAATTTATAATAAATTAAAAATATTATTATTATATTTTTTTTCTCAATTTTGAGCATTTGCCAAACAAGGCCTTAATTTAAACAAAATCATTCGTTGAGCTGAGGCCCTTTCGTGACTTCCGTGGACGGGCTTGAGCTCTCTGATTGGCTCGGGGGCGTGCGATTTTGGGGAATCTCTGCGGCGGAGTTAGAAGGAATCTGATTCCGACGCAGGGCGAAATCGAACTGCCGCTGCCCTGGGGAATAGTCGCTGCCGTCGTTTTGCTCGGATTCCAGAGGACTTCGAAGTGTTCGTGCTCAATAAAGCTCGGGGAGCTAGGGTTTGGAGTTCCTTTATCTGGGTAAAGATCATTCTGTTCTCTGCGATGGTATCTAGCGTGGATTTCTCTGATTTTTGCAGTGTGAATTGGTGATGCTCCGGATTTTATGAAAACTGACCTGCTGTTTTACTGCTCGTTGTGGAACTTCTTCAATTGTCAATTCGTCCGTGCTTTTTCTTTTCTCACATGTATGTGTTGGTTTGAAAGTTTCTTTTTTTGGGTGAGGAAATTCTTTGAAGCATCAATCCCGGGGCGGTTGGAGTAGGTTTACAGCTATGTGTCACTTTGGCTTTTCCCGATTCTTCTATTTCACTTTCAAAAACAATCTAGGTAGCTTACAGTGCGGATGGATGTAGAACTCCTTTGAAATACATAAATTGATGTGTCTCTCTCTTTATATTTCTTGTAGCTTACAGTGCGGTAGACAACCAAGTTTAAAAAGCTTAAACTCAAGTTTAAGCTACTTATACTTGAAAAACATTCATAAATCTTTTTGAGCTTTAAGTAACATAAATTTTTAAGTTACTTAAAGTCCTTTAAACTATTTAAAATATGAGTCATAAGAAAGATAATTTAAACTTTAAGTTGCTTCAAACCTTAAGATGCTTAAAATTTTAAATAGGTTATAGTTAAAATTCTATTTAAAATTTTTTAAGTTGTTACTAAACTGGACCAATCTATTTTTCACATTTTGGATGCTTGACTCAATCTCTGCGACCAATCCAAAGTTTTCTGTCAACATTAGTTGTACGACACTCATTTATTGATGGTGAATTGACAAACAATTTACTAAAACATATTGTTTATTTCCAAGCTAAATTTTGAAAAATCCAGATTTTAATAGCATAATGAATACCTACAAACAACTTCATTTCCTGCTAGTTCTACTTTTTCTGCAAGAAAATGGAAGGACTCCATGGCTTCAAGTTTTAAATTGATTCCATTCAGTAATTATTAGAATAAAATCTAGTTACTAAAAAAATGATCAGTTAAAAATTATGAGATTTTTTACAAATGAAGTTATTTTCCAGCTTAATTGGAAAAAACAAAAAATAGGCTATTTCAAGCAATAATTGAATGATCTTTTTCCGATTCTTCTATTTCACTTTCAAAAACAATCTAGGTGCCCAGTCATCAATAGAAGTTAAGCTATGACTAGTTTATCCAAACTACAAGATAATAACTCTGTTCATAAATTACAATCTGTCCCTCAGGCTGCACTATCTTAAGAGGATAGCAGAGCTTGAGAGTGCTTTGGTACAGACCACAAAGTGCTCTCAGGTTGGTCGTGAGTACGAGTTGGGGAAGTTGTACAACTTGGAGGAGAAGTTGGCTTCCCTAGCTCTCAGCAATGCGGAATGGGCAGGCAAGGCCAAGGTTGCGAGTGGGGAATTCCACCGCACCACTTTTGAAATAAGCCAAGCTCATTCTGTCCACGTCAAGGACCTCCAAAAAAGGATAGAGGAGTTGAAAGATGAGAAGGAGGCCTTGAAGAAGGAGAGAAACAGGCCCAGGGCTCAAGTGACGGAGGTCAATGAGGCGGAGTCAAAAGCAAAGATGGCTACCTTCGAAGCCCATCGCAATCATGAGTTGCTGAAGTCTGAGATACGCTCCATGCGCTCCCTGATAGATAATGGCTTGGGATGGAGGGGGCGACGCATGGAGGATCTAGAGGGGGCAGTGAGAAAAGCAGTGAACATCGTCAGCTCTTTAGCCGTAGGTCACCACGTGAAGAGTCAGACAGCCTTTGATGTACTTCTGCAAACAGTTGATGTAAGTATTCTGAACTAGGAGAATATCAGGGGCCCAGTTGTTCTTTCTTTCTACAGTCCCAAGGGTCCAGATAGGTTTTTCAAAGCGGAAAGCCACGGCTCAGGGGAGGTTCCCCCTGCAGGTGCATATGCTGGATGGGGATATCAGCCAGCTTCTCCTTGCAGAGGTCCTGATGAAGGCCAAAGTGCCCCTCCTGAGACATAGCACCAGGCCCTTCCTGAGACACAGCAGTAGGTCCCTCCTGAAAACTTGCAATGACTTGCTTCCTTCCTCTTCTTCTCGTTCTCAGACTCAAATTTGATGGAACAACAGGAGAAGAAAGATGTTCAAGCAACCTTCAGAGTGCACGCTGCTGATTTGTTAAGAGAGGTATCCACCAATCTGGGGGGAGGAATTCCTCATATGTCAAATTGACGCTACAAGTGTAGTTGTCTAAGTTCTAAAGCCTTGTGTTTTTCTTTTACTTCATTGTTTATCCTGTAGTCAGAAAGAAATTTGTAAAGTACAAAGAAATTGTAACAAGTTTTGCTATGAATGAAAATGCACTTTTCTTTGAAAACTTGTTCACTCTGGATGAATTCTGTAATGTATTTTCCTTCCTTTCTTTTCTCTTTTATTGAAAAAGATACTATGAAATTGCCAAAAGAAAAAGAACAAGAATCCAGAAGTAATGAAAGTATAAAACACATGATAAAACCCTTGAATTACAAGTAAAAGTTAAGAAAATAAGGATTCCTGCAAGGCAAAAAATGAACTATCATTATCCACGATGTTGCTTTAAACAGGTGAAACATCAGAGAGACAATAGTTGAGGGATAAGATGAATAGTGCATTCCGATATTTTGGAACATCGTGCACGATACCAGGGAGTATAAATGAAAAGACGCTTTGATATCCGCGCGTCACCTCGGATTTCGAAACTGTCGCGCGTCGCCTCAGATTTCGAGACTGTCAAAGAATGGATGGTTAGATCTAGCCCGCGTGACGATCGATGAGATCAGATGGCCAGAAGATGAAAAAGCGCAACTATTTCCCATAAAGTCCTGACTTAAGGAGGGAAGTTTGAAACGCTAACCCTTTCTCCTCAAACCCTGAAAACCTTCCTTTTGTGCTCGCTCTTGGTGCAAGGCTTCACCATGGGAGCGAGAGAGATTGAGTGGGCTGAGTTGGCCGAGCAGTTTCTAGGCGATTTCAGTTATCAAGAGAGCCTAATAATGGAGCACGAGGTGCTCAACACCACTAGGGGATTCAGGGGGAACCCCAGCCTCATCGTCATCCAGCCCACTGCCGAGCTCTGTCCAAACAAGCCCCCTGAAGGTGCGAGCGTTTACCGGGCACAAGTAGAGTACAGAATGATGCTTCCTCCCCAACTGGAGTTCAGGGAGATCCTGAACTCCTACGAGATTGTGCCGGCGTAGCTTCCCCCAACGCCGTCGCGTACATATACTCCTTTATCAAGTTGTTGTTGGTTCAGGAGATACGGTGGAGCTTGACGTTGTTCAGGGGTCTGTTCAGCTGGATGGCGGTGCCTGGATACAGAGGATGTCTGGCCCTTCGATCGAAGTCAAAGAAGGCGATATTCTCCGAAGCTAGTAGTTCCCACTCTGACTGGAGAGACTACTATTTCTTTGCAGGGGGAGATTTGAGCATCCCTGTAAAGCCCGGAGCGTGCCCACCTGAATTCGTAGGAGACGCCAAGTGGATGGATGGGGAAGGGACCCTGAGGAGCCTGGAGAAACTGAAGGGGCTAAACTGGCCCTTAAAGGATTTCCTCAAGCACGTGAGGAATGATATATCCCTGTACGTCAAGGCACTGGGAATACGATCTTCAAGGAAATAACCCCTCCCCACAGCACAGTTCTGATGAAGAGGGCTAGGAGAGGTCCCCAGCCACGCAGCTCAGCAAATAAGTAACTGAGGTGGTGGAGGAGCAGGGAGAAACAGAGGTTCCGGAACTAGTTTGTGGCAGAGCCGCTGTGGATGCGGTATCTTCTTCGGAGGATACCGCCGAGGATGGTATACCCTTGGCCCAACTATTTGAGGAAGCAGGCAAGGGAAAAGGACCTGCGGCGGCAACCAAGCCCAAGGCAATCCCCAAAGGTAATAAGAAGATTGTCCTTGGGGGAGGACAAGGAGAAGATAGAGGAGAAGAGAAAGGAGAAGGGGAGAGAGTGGAGAAGGCCGTCGCGAGTCCCTGCCTGGACGTGGTGCTGAAGGAGATCCCTAAGAAGAAGAGGGGTCTCCCGGATAGGAGAAGTCCAGAGCCCTCTTCGAAGAAGGGGAAAACCACGAGGGAAGAGCAGCTGCCAGCCGGGGAAGCACACGGATGGCAGCAGAGTGTAGAGCCTCCCTACTGTGTTAATTTCACAGGGGGATACGGATATGAAGGGATGGAGATTGCTGTGGAGACACAGGAGAACAAGAAAAGATTAACAGTATTCTCCCAGCAATCATTCGAACAAGGTTTTACAGTCCCAAGAGACATGGGACTGGCAATAGAAGGCGGCCTGGTCACTAAGATCCTGGAAGAGAGGATTGAGGGAACCTCGACACCAGATGCCTTTGCCAATGTCGCCATCAGGACTATTTCTGTAAGTGCTTCTCAAAGTTCTCCATATCTCTTTGACAGTTGTCGATCAAGATATTCTGACCTTATTTTTGTCTCTTAGGTTCTTTCCCGCCTGCCTCTGCTTCTGAACAGAGCTTTGAGGACGGAAGAGCAAGTCATCGAACAGAGCCGTCTTATTCAGCAACAAGGCGAGGAGATTCAAGCCCTGAAAGCCCAACTTGGAGCAAAGTCTTCTCTACAGGAGGAGAAGACAAAGCTTCAAGAGGAGCTTTCAGTTTACAAGTCCGCCATGGGGGCACTGAAGGCGGGCAATAAGGCCCTCCGAAAGAAGCTGAATAAGGTCCAGGAGGACTAAGAAGCCACTATTGCGGCAAAGTCTGCAGTAGCCATGGAGGCCTATAAAATAAGCTTACCCTGTAAAAAAAAAGAGGTTAGATGGAATGAAAGAGCTTGGGAAGGTTTGGCTTCCACCCTGATCCAAGAGGGCAAAATCACCGCAGACGACCTCTCGGATGTGGAACCCATCCCATGCCTAGCCGTTGATCCTACTTACATGAAAGAGGGGTTGGGCATCACCAACGATCTTATCCAGCAGATATTTGATCTTTTGGATAAAGCCAACAGAGGTCCACCCTCTTAGGTGTAAGATGAAAACAAATGTAACCTCAATTTTTGTAATTTGAAAATGAATGAATGAAAAGTTTTCTTTACATACTTGTCTTTTGTAATGTAAGATAAATAGGTACTTTGAACAGTTTTGACTTGTATGAGATGTATTTGAGAATCTTAACATAAACTGATTCTGAAAACCGATATGTGAGAATGACCATAGCAAATCCAAAATGAATGAATTGAACCGCATAGAGTATTTTTTCAGATTAAGTTTAAAATCATACTCTTTTATACACCTGCACAGGAAAGAAGTAATGATAATAGTAGAGATCCTGTCTAGGAAGAGTTATCTGGCCCAATGCCAAAAGGATTTAGATCATCTGAAACATTGTAGTCGATGTTTATACTTAAAGTATGGGCTGGCCTCCATTTGAGTGGCAGATCCTAATGGGAGGCGAAAGCACTCTGCTTAGGGGAGACTTGTATCATGAATAGATAACAGAGACTGTTCTAAGGTTACGAGCAGGCTTTCTGGCCCTCCGTTAATCTGGTGGGCTTATGGAAATGTTTCAAATATTGAGAAGACCTCGTCTGCCTTAGGCATGACTAGGCTCATTGACCTCTGTATACGGATTGTGAGGATAATGAACCATTATCCTCGAGGTGTGAAACCTCGGGCGCGATGGTTGAAGTTTTAGGGTTGGAGTCATACCTTGCGCACGATGCCTGAATGATGAATGTTAGATTGATCATGCTTTAAATGATATGAATACCCAGAGTAAATTATCATCAAATATCGGGATTGAGGATCCCTTATGATAATAAAGCACCTTTGAAAAAGAACAAAGATTCCAGAACATGAAATGCACGAACAGAGGACCTTGTATCGGAGAAGAGCCTCTGTTAATTGCTGTAGTGACGATCATGAATCATGAATAGTTGGAGTTTCGGGATTTAGAATACTGATAACCAGCGATATAACTTTTTTAGAAGGCCATAAGGATTTCTGAATGTATATTATCATGAAAGAATTCCTGATGAATCTGTACAGATGAATTCCGGGTATAAATAATAATGTATAGAGATTAGGACTTAGGCATAAAACCTCTTCAGATCATCTCCGCTCCATGTTCTAGGGAGTTGAATGCCATCAGAAATCATGAGGTAGTATGCATTGGAGCCTGCAACTTCTCGCACGATGTAGGGGCCTTCCCAGTTAGGTTCGAGCTTAGGGACCCCTAGGTTGCTGCCAGCAAGCTGTCGCCGTTTGAGTACCAGGTCGCCTTGAGTGAAGTTTTTGGGGTTAACCTTGCGGTTGAAGTATCGTTCAACTCGACGCTTATGCTCCAGACGTTTGAGTGCGACCAATTGTCTCTTTTGTTCTAAGAGATCCAAATCAACCCTTCGTGAATGATCGTTCTCATCTATCCAGGTTTGTAAATCTTCGGGCTCGAAGTTTGCCGCTGCCTTCACTCGGGAGGAATAATGCTCAAGCTCAACAGGTATGATAACGTCCATTCCGAAGGCAAGAGAGAGGAGATTCCTGAGTAACTTCGGATGGGGCAGTGTTGTAAGCCCAGAGAGCACCTGACAATTCCTCTGGCCAGCGAGCTTTGGCACCGTCTAAGCGTTTCTTCAGAATGTTCAGGATATTTTTGTTGGCGACTTCAGCCTGTCCGTTTGTATGAGGATGCCAAACAGATGCATGCTTGAGATTAATCTGATGCTTGGTACAGAAGTTATGGACCAATTGATTGGTGAATGGCGTGCCGTTGTCAGTGTTGATCACCATAGAACACCATATCTACAGACGATATGTGCCCATAAGAAGTCCTCGACATTCTGAGCAGTGGTTGAGCCAGAGGTTTTGCTTCTATCTACTTTATGAAGTAGTCGACAGCAACCAATACTCATTTGTAGCTCCGAATAGCAGTAGGCATCGGCCCTAAAAAGTCAAGACGAATTGATAGGCCTAATGTATCCTGCTGGTTGCCTTTGCATATCAGTGTAGTACTGGCACTGAGGACATTTCTTTACAAATGTTTGAGCGTCTTTGTGGATGTTGGGCCAAAAGAATCCCTGGCGCAGGATGCGCATGATCAAACTTCGACCACAAGCTTGTGTTCCACATTCTCCCTGATGAACAACCTTCGTGACTTCCTGGGCTTCTTCAGGCCTCAAGCATTTTGTGAGCGGCTTGGCGTAGGATCTTCGGTACAATTCTTCACCGATGAGGACGTATTTAGTGCATTCAAGCCTCAGCCTTCTTGCTTCTTGTTGATTGCTGGGATGAACACCATTCTTCAGATAGTTGATGATTCTGTCCATCCAGTAAGATGAATGTTCAGCGCTCTTGATTTTCGCACATTTGTAATTGGGTTTTTGGATGTTTGATGTTGATGAAAGTCAGGAAGCCACTTTTTGGCGAGTTGATCTGTCATCTGGTTCTCCTCTCTAGGAACATGGGTTAAGGAGAATTCATCAAACTAAGAGATCAGGGATTGGACCTTCATCAAATACTTCTTCAAAACCTCGTCTTTTATCTCAAAGGCGCGATTCACTTGATTGACAACCAGTTGCGAATCACTGAACACTTGTATGTGCCGCACAGACATCCCAAGAGCAAAGTTCAACCCCGCAATGAGGGTTTCATACTCCGCCTGATTGTTGGTGGCTTTGAACTGAAGAGTTACCGCTCGGTGTAAGGCGACTCCCAACGGGCTGGTCAGAAGAATTGCAACTCCTTGGGATTGGTGTCCAGAAGCACCATCAACGTGAAGAGACTAAGGCACGACTTTATTTTTAGAGGGTGGCAGTTCTGAAGTGAGAGTTCAGCAACGAAATCAGCCAACGCCTGAGCCTTGATTGCCGCTCATGGAGCAAATTTAATATCGAACTCGCCAAGTTCGATAGACCACCTCAAGATTCCTCCTTAAAGTTTAGCCACTTTGAAATTATAAGCGTAGCAAGAGATAGAGATAGAAAGTTAGAAAGAGAGAGAGAACTAGATAGGCAGAGGAAACCCCTTTTATATGCTTGTTGTTAACACAAACACTTTGTTAGGAGTATCACAACAGTGATGGAAATATCTAATGGTAGAGGCAAGATAGTCGGTGGCAATGATGATGTTCCTTTTACTAAAGAGAGATGAAGAGGGACCTGTGTGGCCAGAAAACTAGAGATAGGGTGGAGCTTGGACAAAAGGAGATGGCTTTGGCCTTCTTCTTAGAGAGACAATAGAAGAAGAGATAGGATTTAGTCCCCCTTTGAGAGAGCTGGGAACTTGCCTTTTTATAAACAAAGTAGAGATGCCACGTGGTGGAGGCCAAATGGGCCAAGTTGGTTAGAGATTTGTCACACATTTACAACGAGTGGTAAGGGAACCAAGAGAAATTATAAATTTGGGCTCGTGTTCTTGCATTGATTTTATCTATCTTTTTGCACATGTATGATGTATATGAGGCCTAAAAAATCATGTGTTAACACTACATCCCCAGCCTTGAAAGATGGACATGCACACGTATTTGTGCCTGAAGAATCGATTTAAATCTAAAGAGAGTCCAGATATCTCCCATAGCAACTTTGATGAATGTATGCAAATGAATGCAAGGTTTTAAATGCCTCTATATGGAAAGGATGTCAAGAGTAGCTGCTGAAAGCAATTTTCAAGTTGGATGGATGGCTTAATTGGTAACATGGTATTAGATAAATTAAAGAGAGACAACTAAGAAGGGTGAAACGTGAAGTGTTGGGAACCAAACATGGAATATTGGATAATGAAGGTATCTCTCATTTGAATAATCCTTTTAATATGGTTGAATCTGAAGAGATTTATAACACCAGCTGCATAAATTTCATGCCAACAAAAGTGAAGGAGATGATCTTGCATGGGGGCACCAAAATATTGAAGAAATTTGGATGGCCAAATATGATGGAGATTGAGTGAAGCATCCAAAATGTGAGAAATAGAGTAAACTACAGGAAATATAAAGAGAAAAGTTTTATAGTTCTGAGGGGTCTTACATCCACAAGTTGAGTCACGTGCAAGAAAAGTTCCATTATAAAATATAAATCCTTCGAAGAGTTTATATAAAAAAGCGTATCAAAACAAAGTATTACTAAAAGAAATTAAAAACTTAAATGTAATTATACTAAAATAGGAAACCTCATTGAGTAATTTTCTATCATCTTCATTCTTCCTGCACAGCCACGCGTGAGGTTTCGATAAAAACCTCATGGGAAGCACAACAAAAGGAAGGATTCACAGTTGTTGGCAAGGTCCACGTTGCCTCGCAGAGAGAAGGTAGTTGGTTGTGTTTATCGGTAAATGGCAGGCCACCAGTGGTTGTTTTGATGGATCTCGATGAGGAGAGATAAAGGGAATGATGTCGTTGACGACATTTCGACTATGTGAAATCCTGGAAAATCATTGAGGAAGCCTTCTTGGATATAGGCGAGCATTATGGCACCCTTAACAGTCGTTTGGTTCGAGCTCTAAAAACCACAAAACTCTCTTACAAACACTTCTATCAATATTTTATATTTATTCGCATCAGGCACAAATTTAAATATTAAAATTTAATTTTATTTCATATTTTATACAAATATTAACCTTGAAATATAACTTTACATCCTATACATTTTAATAAAATTAATCACTTTATTTTACATCTAACTTAATCCTTAAAAAAAATAATTTTATTTCACATTATAATATTAAAATAATTTTTTTTTTCTCTATCTCAAAAAAGGCTTTAAATAACTCTAAAATATACTCCAACTAAAGAGGCCTAAGAGTTTTTAGCTACTTCCGATGAAGTGGTTTTGATTCAGTGCACTGGAGAGCGTAAATGAAGCTAAGGATGTCATCTACTATGGCAATGAGAAAACTCTGGAATCCATCGAGAATGGTTCTTATTACTGTAGGAGCACGAATCTTCTTCATTGGTGGTAGGAGAGGCTCATCTTCTTGCAGATTTTGTAAGAATAGGAAAGGATAGAGATAGAAAATTAAAAAGGGATGGAGAACCGAAGAGGAAGCAAAAACCCCTATATATTCTTGGTGTTGATGCAAAAACCCCTTTTAGTCTGATAATGTAAATAAAGAAATTCTTGTTGTTTTTTGATTTTTTGTAACTCTTTTACTGTAAAGAAATTTTAAATGTGGGCAACCTGGAGTATAAACATGGTAATCTTGTACATTATTAAAGCGTCATGCAGTAATGGTGTGTTCTAATTTGCATCAAATTTGCTGGACCTGCAAGCTATGATCTTTTCAGATTAAATATTGATTTCCTGTGATGGAAAGCATTTAAATTTTGATTTTTAATGTTGTAAGTTTGCTGCAGGATGACTTTGTTGAGTGCAACTACTCTTGGACATATTTTAGAGTCCAAAGTTGGTAAGTTATCAACTTGATGTCATATCTTGGTATTTTGATTAAGAGGATTGTAATGTTAATTCCTCTATTGTGATTATGATATAATCATGTGTTTTGATGTTTGTTATATATTTAAGTTAGTTGGTAACTAATAATCATTTAAGTTTATATGTGTAGGCTTAGAGTCTTATTGCTAACTTGATCTTTGACACTTTCAAGCTTGGATATGATTGAGAAATAGGAGAATTTGGAACTTAAAGACAAACTTTAATTTTACGATGATATCTATTGTATATTATTGTAATTCTCTTTCATTTGTTTGGGTCTTGTTGCTTTGGAGTTGGATGAATGGAAACTTGGGCACACAAGCCATTAAATTGGCTTGTCACTTTCTTTGATCGATCAATTGATCAATTATAGTGTTTGATCGATCAACGTCAGTGAACTGTTTGATTGATCAAAGGTAACTGCTTCAAGTGGCAAAAGCTTATTTGATCGATCAACTAATTCATCAAACTAATGTTGATCGATCAAAGATGATGGACGTTTAAGCTTGATTGATCAAAGGTCTTGTGTTAGCTAGGAATATGCAGGTATTAATCGATCAAAGTAGATTGATCAATCAGTTGAGCTATCAAACTTGGCCAGAATCTAGTCGTTAGATTTCAACGGCTAGCGAATTGATCGATCAAGCACCACTAGTTTCCAACCATACTTGCTGTTGGAGCCTCCTTTATTTAAGGGAGTTGGTTAGTTCCTTGGTCTTCTTCTTGATTCTTTGGAAAATTGTTTGCTCTTAACACCCACATCAACCTCTCTAAGCTCTTTAGTGATTAAAGAATTATTACCATAATTGTGTTATTATTATTCTTGTGCTAACTTGCTATATTTAAGTAAATTAAATTTATTGAAATTTTAATTATGGTCTATTCACCCCTCTTCTAGACCTATACCGATCCTTCACTACACAGTTTTTTTGCATTTCTTTTCAATATTGCTACTAGTTTGATGTTCATTAAAGGCCTGTTAGGGCTCACAATGCATTCGTTTGTTTCATTGAGATATCCAATTGATGCTTTCAAGTTTCTTTTTTTTTTGGGTGAAGGATTACTCCTACATGCTAGGTTTAATAAGTCAATCTTTCCCTTACAAAACATTGATACTTAACTTCTATGTTGTTTTAAAGATTTCTACAAGAGGCAAAAAAGTGTATAGGAGATTCTAGCTTGTATTTTATTTTATTTTTTGAAACCAAGGATGGGGCTTTTGATGGTGCTTTGTTTTTGAGTATGGAAACTTTTAGAAGGGGAGGTTCCTATTTTTTTCTTTCTATGGTTAGCTTATATAACACTACGACTGAAGCAAAAGTTTCAATATAGATTTTTGTTTTAGGTCTCGTTTAGTTGGAGTATATTTTTAGGATATTTAAAGTTTTTTTGAAGTCAAGAAAGAAATACTTATATTGGAGATGTGACAATTGGTGATCAAATTGTCAAGCAGAGTGAGCGCTTTAGATACCTTGGATCAATTATACAAAATGATGGCGAAATAGATAATGACGTTATTAGCAGGATTCAAGCAGGATGGGTAAAATGGAGAAATGCTTCTGATGTGTTGTGCGATAGAAAAATCTCATACAGAATCAAGGGTAAATTTTATAAAACTGTAGTAAGACCAGTGATGATATATGGTGCAAAATGCTGGCCTGCAAAGAGGAAACATACAAATAAAATAAATATTGCAGAAATGAGGATGTTAAGGTGGATGTGTGGATATACACGAAATGATAGAATGAGAAATGAGTATATCCGAAAGAAAGTTGGTGTTGCACCAATTGAGGATAAACTTAGAGAATGTCGGCTTAGATGGTTTGGACATCTAAATCGTAGGCCGATTGAAGCTCCAGTTAGAAAAATTGAGTTATTAGATTTTGCCCATGTACAAAGAGGAAGAGGGAGACCAAAGAAGACATGGCAACAAACTATAAGGAGTGATCTTAGTTACTTAGACTTAAATAAGAATTTGGTAACTGATAAGGCGCAATGAAAACAAAGGATTCATGTAGCCGACCCCACCTAGTGGGATTAAGGCTTGGTTGTTGTTGTTGTTGTTTAAGTTTTTTTGAAATAAAGGGAGAAAAAAAAATTTTAATGTTATGATATGAAATAAAAATATTTATTATTAAGGATTGCGTTAGATGTAAAGTAAAGTTAATTTTTTTTAATTAAAGTATGTGTAGAATATAAAATAAAGTTAATTTTTAAAGTTAAAGTTTATGTAGGATATGAAATAAAGTTAATTTTTAATATTTAATTATATGTATTATTTGAAATTATTATAAAATATTCGTGAAAGTATTTTTTGAGAAGTTTAGAGGATTTTAAGATGGCCTTAAAAACGCAATAATAATATCACCAAATAAATTAGAAGCACTCAACCAGTTTGTATAGCTCCATTGGATGAGTCCATGATTAATATCAAAGCAACTAGCTCAGAAACATAAGAACTATTCTTTAAATGCTCACTCTCATTTCTTTTATATTTTTATAAGAAGCTATTATTAACTAGTTTTAAATCACCATGGAGACAAAATAAGAAATTAGCAATCCAAGAATAAACCAATTACTAACATATAAGAAAAACAAAGTAACTTTAAGAAATAAAAGAAAAGGATCTTATGATGGGGACATTTGATCGTCGCATCATTTCTGACAAAATTTATCATTGATAGCCGAGATGTGGTTGCATTTCTTAGATCTGGGCCATTTGATGATTGTAGATTGATTTGGAAAGAAGGGAGCTAATGGATTGATGATTTAGCCGATTGAATATCGCTTATATTTGAGTGGTCTCCATTGAAGGAATATTCTGTTTTAGAATGATATAATTTCTTTAGTTAATATCATGTAATTTTTTTTATTAAGTCATTGTATATGGAGGTTTATATAAATGCTTCTTTATTATCATCTTTGGTTAATACCGAATGATATAAAGTTTGTTCTCCCTTGGGAAATTTGATTCTCATGAATCAATATTTCTGATAGGGAAGAGCCAAGGCCTTGGTTGAGAATCCCTAAGCATTATTTGCCTCATTCTGTCTCTTTGCGAGATCAATTCGTCCATTCCCTTCCTCTCTTGCTCTCTCAGTATTCATTCGCCAAACATTGCCGCATCGCCACTTGCCATCTTTTGTACACGAATGGGTATTGTGTCACGATACTGCCACATCCTTATGCGTTGTTGTCGCACTCTCGACACGACTGGCCTTGTTGACATCATTACTTTGGTCGCCTGCCAAACTACTTATTTGTTTGTCCTTATGAACCTCATCAAACCACTGGCTCCCATCGCATTTCCCCTTGCAGCCAGTCTTATAGAGGGTCCACCTTTCGTAGGGTTTTGCCTTCGCCTTTTGCTCGAGTGACATCCGCGAGATGCCATGAATTCACTGCTGCCTCCCCATGCATCCCGCTTCAAGCTTTGGTCGATCCCATGTGTGGTTGACCATTCAATGCCTGACCAAGTCCTCCATGCGAGCCCACCTTTTAGTGCACGATTGCTTTCCTTGCGCATGCAACTTGGCTTGCCCAGTTGTTAGCCCTAATCCTAAAACAATTTGTAAGTAGGTCCTGAAAATTCCAATCCAGGTATATCTTTCCTTGAATCGATTAATTTAAGTACTCAATTCCATAGGATTTCATTTTTCATTTAGATTTTGCTAAAAATTGCTCCGACCTATATTGATCTTTGTTGCTTGAAGTTGAGTGCTCTGATTCTTGTTCTACCTATTTAGTTAGAGCCAAAAAAATACTGAACTCTTCTAAACATATTTTCATCAACATTTTATATTTATTTCACATTCTACACAAATTTAAATATTAAAAATCAACTTTACTTTACATCTTACAGAAATCTTAACCTTAAAAATTAACTTTATTTCACATCTTACACATACTTTAATAAAAAAATTTAACTTTTTTTATTTATGACCATTTAATACATTTTTTAGTAATTATACCTTTATTTTAAATCATAACATTAAAATAAATTTTTTCTTTTTATCCCAAAAAAGCTTATAATACTTCAAAAATATACTTTAACCAAATGAGGCTTAGAAGCAAGAAGTTTTTCTTGATCTGGGATTAACAGTTTTCAGCTATCATTAATCCAATTTATTTAAAGATTTAATGAATTACATTCATGGGATTGAAGTTTTCTTAGTTATTGATTATTGAATAATCTGCTGCTCGAACTTGTTGGTTTGTGTACATGCATTATCACTTGTTTCGCATAATCCTAATATCTATGATAAAAAATTTGAGTTGTTTGCATCCACTGTGATATGCTATCATGCTAGATGGTTTGTCCATGTTTATTTCTGTATTGAAAAAGATCAAATAAGCACATGATAATCTCAAGATGTTCTTATTATAATTACAAAAATCAATGCTGGACAATGACCATACACATTTGCAAATGTCACATTCTTCAACATGCTAGTTGGTTTGTCTTGTAGTGATCTGTCATTGTGATGAATGTGACATCCATAAATACCGTCCATCCAATTGATAAGCTAGCATAATGGTTCCTGTCATTGCAAGATTATTTTCTAAAAATAAATGGCGGAACTAGGCAAAGTGGGGCTCGTGCCTTAAAGCTATGTCACAGCCTTTCTTCATACCTAAATCTGTCTTCATATCAAAACATAGATTGTTTGACTAACTATCAATGATCAAGTAGGAGACAGATATTATAATTGTAAAGTTGAGTGGTGGGAGGAGGGTAGAAGTGTGGTAGGAAAGGGACTGCTCGATGTATGTTGGGATGGGTCTTGCTCGTGATGGTATGGGAAGAAGGCGAATGATGAGGCAGTATTATATATGTTTGTTAGCATGAATAACATGATTTTTTGTCGCAACTATGGTACTTTACATTGCTGAACACGCCTAATAGTAATAGTGTAGTTAAAATTTAAAATTTTAAATTTAAATAATTTCGTTCTTATTTTTTAATTCTCCTCATTAGCTCTAAAAACTTCAAAAGCACTTATGAAATTGAACGATTCTTTTATTATTTTTATTTCGAAATCACTAGGGTCATGGTTGAATCTTGAATGGTAGCTGCTTTGTTTATTTCTTTCGTTCATTCCTTTCCTGCAAATTTACTGGGCGAAACCCTAACCCATCGGATCACCGCTGATCACCGTGATTCTGAGATATCAACTGAGTCCCTTCAACTGAGTAATCCTTTTCATACGTCAGCAGGTCCCTCAACATGAAAGTCTAGTGTAAATTTCCTGGTATGCAGTTGGACTTTTCTCCCTATTTTCATGTGAGGAAAATTTAAAATCTCTACTGTGCTCATGATCTCATAATTAATAAGAAGTCATAGTTATAGCAATAATGGGAAGCTTCAAAACTTTCTCATGCTGAAATCAACTGACATAATTCAGTGCTATCAGGATACAATTATTTATTAGTTGTTGATTCTAATTAATTGCTATTCATGGGATATACTTAATCATGCTTAGTCATTTACAAGTAAAGGGCATCCGATATTGTGAAAGTTGATTGATCATCTGCAGGGAAATTGGAAATTTGCTGCAGTCAGCAACAATTAAACAGGTCTAGCATAATATTGCTTCAAAAAAAGTCTCACCCTTCTCGTTACAAGCGAAGCTTCTCCTATACTCGGCAGCTTTGTCTTGGAGTGATATGTGCCACTGCTGTGGTATGTTGCTTTTTGACCTTTATTCAACCAATGTCCAATCTTGTACCGTTTGCTTGCGGATGTATGTGTGGTAAGTTTATGAAACTTGCTTTATTATCATTTTGGCGAACGTACAACTGCTTTTACTTCCAAAATTTTCGGAAAGAACATTATATCAGACTGGATGTTTGTATAGAGGTTGTTCTATCTTCAAAACACTCTGATAACATGAAACGTTTTTCTTTTTTTGATAATCTATTTACATGTAACTTAATCTTGAAGGCACAATCTTATTTTGGAACGAGTAAGTTCACTGTACTTGCAGATATATTTTGTTTATTTCATCAAAGCATATGCGTTTGGATGGATCAATTTTCGATAAAACAATCAACATATGTTTTCTCAATATGCTTTTGTTGAAAACTAAACTGAATGAAATATCTATGTGGAGCATATGAAATAAAATCTAAGATGTGTAGTGCGATTGTAAGCCTGTGAATGAGAAAGCAAGAAACGACTTTCATTTAAATTTAAATGGATTATTTGGGTAATGTTATTCAGGGGATAGATGAGAGAGTAAGGTGACTTGGGCTTACAAAATGGAAAGCATAAAATCATAAAGGAATGACTTTGAAGAGAAATGAGTAGGCCAAGAGTAACTTAGACATAATTTTTAGGAATTTACTTAATACCATAAAAGTCTTAAGTATTTACCTTTAGACCCGAATCTAAAATTAAACTCCTTGCCATCCCAAATCCTTTACTACAACATAAATGCCATTGCACCTTCTCTCCATTAAATTCCATGATAAATGTTATATCTCTCTCTCTTCCTCATCCTTTTTAGTCGGAATCTTTGTGGTAAGAGAGTGGAAGAAAGAGGGGAGGGAAAGGATGGTGCGGGGCAAATGGGCTGGTTACGACCGACAAAGAGAGAGAGGGGAGGGAGATGAGGGAGAAGATGCATGGGATGGGGCCTACAGGATGGTTCAGATGTGAGAGAGGAAGAATGAGGAGTGAGGAAGGATGCATGGGGAGTTGGTGGGCTGGTTTTGATGGGGGAGAGAAGAAAGAAAAGTGAGAGGAGGGAGAGAAATGATGCATGGATAAGCTAACTCTGACAAGAGAGAGAGGATGAGAGAGAAGAGAGGGAAGAAAGAGAAAAGATTGGGCAGGTCTAATGTGAGAGAAAGGAGAGAGAGATAAAAGAGAGAGAAGAGAGGAGAAAAAGTGGAAAGATGCAATGGAGAGGAAGGGAAATGACATTTATGTTTATTAAGTTTTGGGTTTCAAGGAGGTAAATTTTAAATTTGATCTTTTTTATAGGTAATTATTAGTTTTTTTGGCATGTGCATAGGTAAATACCCCTATAATTGTTGTATTTACAAGTTAGAAGAAACACAATATGCAGCAGTAAATTGAAATTTTCAAATTCATAAAACTAACTACATTTAGTTGATAAAAGAATATGACAAATTATGGTCTAGGTTAATGTGCGATCCTCTAAGAGGTAGGCCATTTGAACCTTATTTTACTTGCCATTAGTTAAAACTATGGCAATCTTAGCAACCCGTGTTAATATCTTCTGGGAACAGGCTTATGTTCCTTGCACTTTCTCATTTTCTTGTTAGGACACGTACTGCCTATATGTTTTCTAACTTCAAGAGAAGATGGTGGATATTTCACTGATTTGAGAAAAAATCATCTATTTTGTGGTAGCTAATAGTTTCTTTTTTCCTTCTGTCGTAGAATGCAAAATGTGTAGCAAAGCAAACCAAGCCAGTTCAACGCCAATCTGCAGCAATCACGAATGTTACCCTTCGAGGTAAGCATAAATTTCATTTTGTCATTGTCTGATTTTGCACGACATATGAACACTATTTTAACTGGAGAACTGATTGAAATGGTAATAATTATAAATGTAATTAACGCCTCCAAGTTTTTGAATCGACTCAGATAGTTTGTTGTTAAGTAAAAGTAAGTTGTTAAAAGCAAAACACTTCAAAGTGAAATGCATCCATTTGGAAGTTGTATTCGTTCACAGCTGTTTATTCATGAATAATAAAGCAAGCTCAATAGTTTGTCACAAGGCCATAAGAAACTATCACATGATTATTATAGTGCAATATGTACTTTTTTTAATCAATTTTACTGTAGCTTGTTAAAACTAGCATATTATTGCTTCCCATCCAAAATCTTATATTGAATAGTTTAGCCAAACTCAAGGATTGACAATTATTCAAACAAACAATTGTGGGAAAGCCAGATCATTTATGGCTTTTGGATATAAATTTCTTTTGGTGAAATTTATCTTGAACTAACTTTTAATAAGTGGGTTACTTCCATAATGTTGATGTCACGGTATTGAATTTAGGAGCATCCCTGCCAAAAGATTAGGATGTTGATGTGTAATGTTAAATCTCTAATTACCAACGAACTTAAAAGCTTAACCTTAGGTTATGGCCTAAAAATAATTTTATATTCTAATATGTCTCCTCATGTGTAAGCTTATTTGTTTTGTAATGTAGAAGTTCGGCATTGATTTTTTTTTTTAACTTTATGCTAGAGATAAATGGAGTTACCAGGGTTTAAATTTGAGATCTTTTAACTCTGATACCACATTAAGTTTTTGGTTATCTATTGACCTAAAAGTTAAACTTATAGATTATGGCCCAGAAATAATTTTTTATTCTAACAAATAACATCACCCCTCTGTAAGCCCCATTATAATGGGATCCTCTTGTGCTAGGTATGAGTACTTTTCACTTAATTTTTTTCAGTATGATTATGTAAGCTAAATTTATACAATTTACAAGCATAAATAATTTTAAAAGAACATTAAAGATATTATGCTTAACTAAGGCATGTGAGATTGATGGGATTTGTGTAGAGTTGGTTAGTAAAATGTGTATTAAATGTTGACCCTTTATTATAAGTGGTTAGCATGCTATAAGTTTTATTCAATCAAACCTAATGTAGCATTCATTCATGGAATTCCTTGATTTATGTTTTGAACCACGACTTGAAATTTTATAGAGCATTGGTAAAGTCAGATGACACCAAACAAAATAGCAACTCTATGATCACTCAAATCAAAATACAAACATTAGCTCTATGATACTGCCATGGCCTTTATTTGTTCTTCATTTTTCCTTTCTTCCTATTTTAGATTGCGGTCATGCCAATTATAAGTTATTTGATTTCCCTTTCAGTTATTTTTGTTCATCTTTAATCTTTTATATGCAGCTGCTCCCAACTAGTTTGTGAATTAGGTTTCTTTTTTCTATTGTTGTGAACTTATATATACACGAGTTTATTCCTTTTTCCATTCAGAACAATGAATCTAATTTCTGCACTGTCATCTTAGACTGATGCGCCCCTGTCTAGCATGATTTTACAACGTTTCTGCTTCTTTCAGGTTGCTCGTCCACTGGGTGTGGTGGGTTGTGCAAAATTTGTTGGAGTATTGAAGCTGACATAGGTGATGACCAGCTAATATTTTTAACCGGAGATTTAGCATCTCTGGGCAGTTGGAATCCTGACATGGCTGTTCTGTTATCTCCTTCGACGACAAGTGCAACCTTATGGAATGCAGACATAGAGGTAACCATTAACTTACAAAATTGGGAAGCTTCCTTTTGTTAGTCCCACTACAAGATAGGCACATGATTGATGATATAAATGTTTTTTTTTTCATTTTTTTGGTAAAATCTAGCATTGCAGTTCCATGTTTCCATTTTATATATCATCACCTGTTTCATAGCATCTAGCAGAAATTTGAGATGTGCATTATTATTATTTGTATCTTTTTCCTCGTGTATTTGACTCACTATGCACCCAATGTTTACACGGCATGAAACTAATAAATGTTTTGGATTTTTCTGTTTTGAATATAAATCATAAGTTATTAGGGTCAATGCACTCACCTCTTCAGCAAAGCTTCATTGTTAGGTGAAGAAGAGGAGTTGTACCGGAAGATGCTAAGAGATGGGTGAAGAATGTTTGGGATTTGAAGGTTGTATTTTCTTCTAAGAGATTTGAGGTCTATTTATAGGAAAAAAAATGAACTTAACAAGGTGGGACCCACTAGTAGTTCGTAAAATGGCTGGTGAGAAGATGGCAGAGGAGCTCTTAAATTTGAAGAATATTTTTAGGTGGTGAGATTTATTTCTTATACAATAATTATTTTGAGGTTCCCAAGTTATAAATGTACTTGTATTAAATTCAAAAAATATATATAAAATATATGCCTATATTAAAGGGAATTTCTTAAGCAGGTTATTACACTGGTAGCTCTGATGCATTTGCTATCAGGGATTCCTACTAATCCTAATGGCTCAAATAGAATGTCATAATCTAGTTTTGACTGATTTTTTTTCTTTGAAGTGTAATTCCGTTGACATCGTTTTACTGGGATATTGGAAAGAGTTTCTTATATCAAGGCATGTTTATGATAATCTGCTCAGTGGAGGATAATCTGTTGACCTTTATTTTAACTCTTTTATTCGAAATGATATACAATGGCTTCAGTTGTTTCTGGTGTGGGAACTCGAAACCTACAAATTTTTGGTGCTTAGTTTACTTAATTGTTGAGGAATTTTCATGCTTAATGAATCATGATGAATAATGAAGTACTTTAACCATTTATTTATGATTTTCTTTGTTCCAAAGTGTAACAACACTTTGTACCACCATTGTGAACAATTTCTTAGCTTCTGGATTGTCTTTATGCAATGCTTGAAGAGTTTTTTCTTCTTAGGTACCATTCAAGGCTCCTTTTGAGTATAATTATTTTCTGAAACGTAACAGTGAACCTGCATATGATCTGATTTGGCGCCCGGGGCCTAAATATTCGTTATCTGTGCCTGATTTTAGAGATGATAAAGTGATCATGGTTAGAGATTCTTGGATGAGAAGCAGATTAGGAAAGTGGCCTATTCCCTCATGGGGGTCATGGATGCTGGACTTGGTATGCCCTGAAGAACCCACACATCACATCGATCAGGTTGCTGATGAAAATTCATCTACAGGTAATTGCATTACTATTAATGCTAATCTTTGTATTACCTGTACTATTTGAATGGTTCTGAACACTTAAAATGTTTCAGTACATTACAGGTGAACAAGATATATTATCAACATTGAATGGAAAGCCACTCATGATTGATCATATGTCTAAGGATCTTATATCCATGGAGAACGATGCTGATCTAAGTTTCAAGATATCAGGAGAGGTATCGCCTGAAAGTGATCAGCCTGTTGAAGAACCATGGCTATTTCAATCTACTTTTATCTTTATGGTTGGATCTAATGAATTTGATGTTGTATCAGAGCTAGGTAAACGTGACCAAACTGAATATCCTCGAAACTTGTGTTATGACCTTGAAATTTTAGATCCTCAAGAGTGCCCACTGGATTCTGTTAAGGGACCTGCTTCTACTGTCTTACTGATTAACTCTTCAATATGTACCATGCAAAGAATTGCTGTTTTGGAAGATGGAAATCTTGTTGAGCTACTACTTGAGCCGGTCAAAAACAATGTTCGGTGTGACAATGTCTATTTAGGTGTAGTAACCAAGCTTCTTCCTCATATGGGTGGTGCATTTGTAGATATCGGGATTTCTCGACCTTCTCTTATGCACATTAAGCAGAGCAGAGAACCCTTTGTCTTGCCTCCTTTTAGACATGAGAGCAGGAGTGAACATGTCAATGGTTTTATAAGTTCTGAAAGAGGCAAGCAGACTTGCAGCAGCGAATATTGCCCGTCCTCGGATGATGAAGAAGATACTGTTGATGATGTCTTGGAGGCAGATGATCAAGATGGTTTGTTACATTTAACGCAGGAGGATATTGAAGATCCTGATGCTGATGATGAAAGTGATGTTGATGTTCACACAAGTGTGAACAATGATGTCAATAATTTAGCTGGCATTGGAGATTGTTGTGAAGAGTATGATGAAGTAAATGAAAACAACTTACTAGATGAAAATGTTGAGGATCAGTCTTTTGGTTCAGTGGATGTTGACAGTTTAAAAACAGCTGGTAATAAGTGGATTAACATCCGTAAAGGCATGAAAGTTATTGTTCAGGTGGTTAAAGAGGGATTAGGAACGAAAGGTCCAGCTCTGAGTGCTTATCCTAAGCTCAGAAGCCGATTCTGGGTAGGTAGTAGAGCTAATGGTACTTTTTTATTATTATTTGCTTGACTTTCTAACTTTACTGCTAGACTGTTGGATATTTTCTAAGCTGTCAGGTGTGCTGAATTTGAGAATATAAATTTGTTTATTCTGTATTGCTTGTTATACATCAAAACCTGGATGCACTGAGAGAAGATTTAGTGCATATGGCTCATAGCATTGGAGGTTTCATGTAAGGTTGACGTATGAAACCCTTTTTTTATGGATTCAAATTTGCTAGCTCGAACTTGCAATTTGGTACTTAACTTTGAAGTATAATCGATGTAGTGTGCTCTTGTTTTACTGTAAATAAGGAAAGATTAGTAGATGAAATGGTAAAGATAAATGAACTGAAATGAAATTACAATCTAGATCTTTAAGGCTGCGAAGAAGGAAGAAGATGCGAGATTATATTAGCTAGGAATAAATCCTGGCCAAAACCATGGCCCCTACAAATGAAGTTGCCGTCAGCATCATGGAATACATCTTAAAGTTATTGGAAAAGTTCTTTCATTACGTGATTTGTAGTACATCTTAGACCATAAATAGTATCTATGAATATTCATTTATATGACCTAATTAGACTGGCTACAATACTTCTGAAGCATACAAATAACAAATCTCAGGCTGGACAAAATAGTAAACTTCTTCTATGTGGTCCTGTGCGGTTTGAAGGTTGGATCATTTGGTGAGAGAGAACAGTGTGTCAAGTGGGCCTCCAATAGGAGAGAATAATTTAGGATAAGTTTATTGTATGAAGCTTGTCTTATGTTATCCTAGTAGTGAAGTATGTTCATTTCTTCAAAAATAAATTTAGTTATGGATGATTTCTTATGATCCCCATAAAACAAAGTGACTATGATATGGTCCTATACAACTTGATACTTTTTCAAAAAAAAGAAAAGCCGTTGAGTTTGATCCTATAAACTATAAATTATATTAACTTTGGTACATCTGAAGATTTCCACTTATGAAAATTACCATATTTTGGCACTTCAAAGCAATTAGCAGAGTCTAATAAATTTGTTCAAGGAATGCGTTATCAGAGCTTTGTATGTCTTCTTGGATTGTCAGTAATCGTTATTGTAGTTTCTACTCTTCTAGTAGATTCAGACCAAGGAGTTGTAACTCCTAGGGATACCCATGAGTTGTCTGAATGTAGGTGATATCATGGTTCAACGAGCTGTCTGCATCTGTACTAAATGCATTCTGCTTACCTATTCTTCTCTTGCAAGGGATGTGACTGTAGTGGCCACGTTCATGATGAAGGCAAATATGGTGGCATTAATAATGTTGAGCAACAAGGATAGTCTGGTGCTGGACCTGCTGGTATAGGTGAAAAATGAGGGTTGGGCACTGAGGGGAGAGCAGTAGGGATAGTCTGGTGCTGTTCCTTGGAAGGTTGTCAAGCTTAAAAAAATGAAGGCAAAACTAACCCATGTCACGTGGAATCTTGAACTTATATGCCTTCATTCTAATTCAGCACTGCACTTGTAAGGGCATTGTAATGTACTGCTTGTTTCTTAAGAGGGAATGTTTATGATGCCGGCTGATCATTTCTGTATCTTCTTCCTGAAAATTTTGATAGTCTGCTAATCTTTCTCAGCCTCAGAACTTTCATATGTAGTAGTTAGATTCCATTATATGATATTGATAAACTCAGCGTTCTTGTATGATTTTGTGGATGCTGTTGAATCTGTATGGTTCATGCAGTGGTTTTTTTATAACTACCTAAATGAGCTTGTACCTACACGTTGGTTAGAGAAGCTTTGTAAGAAAACTGAGCCACTTGAAGTGTTAATTCTCACAAAAAAGTGCGTAGCTGTGGGATGTTTGTGGAAAATATTTGTAATCCAATTTTCTTATTCTTGTTCGTCAGCGTGTGGATAATATGGAAATGAAGAGCAAACTTTTACTCTTCATTGAGAAAATTTTGACTAGGCTAAACAATCGTACCATCCACAGAACCATCATGATCCAGATTGAGTTAAGCCAACTCTAACATAGCTAGCCCAACAAGTCAGCAACAGGCATCAATCTCCTCTTTTTTGCTGGAATCTCTTTTCTTATGCAAAGGTGGGGTTTTTGTGGGCCTACTTTTTTGAAATTTTTTTTGATGGAATACTTTTTGAATTATGGCCTATCTTGATCTTATCAATGATGATGCTGAATGACGCAACTCATTCATTGCATTTGACCTTTGTTGTGAATTGTGGTAAACTGTTAACTTCATGAATTGGCAGGTTTTAACTACTCGTTGTAACAGAATAGGAATCTCAAAGAAAATAAAAGGCATTGAGCGTGCACGCCTGAGGGTTATTGCAAAAACCCTAAAACCTTCAGATTTTGGTTTAACTGTAAGAACTGCTGCCGATGGCCATTCTTTGGAGGAGTTGCGGAAGGATCTCGATGACTTACTCACTACATGGAAAGGCATAGTTGAACATGCAAAATCTGCAGCACTTGCTGCTGAAGAGGGGGTAGAAGGTGCAGTTCCAGTAATGTTGCACAAAGCCATGGGTCAAACTCTGTCTGTTGTGCAAGATTACTTCAGCGAGAAGGTCCAAACCATCGCTGTATTATGTTGCTTACTGTTCAGAGTCTTCTATGCTCTTTCTTATTAATTAGCATTAACCTTTACTGAGACGTTTGTAAATTATTTTATTTTCTAATTTTTTCTGCTAGGTTGAGAGCATGGTTGTTGATTCTGCTCGAACATATCATGAGGTATTAGATCCACTAACTTAGCCACAGTTAAATAGCGGCCAAGGTGAAACATTGTAATGCATTACAGTTAGTTTTCTTTGTTTTTTGATCGAATTATTAGCCCTTGATTTTTAATTTGATATTAATTTTTTTAATCTCAAATCAGTTGTTTTCTTAAAAACGAAAGGTGTTATCATGCTCAAATCTTAAGACGAAAACTTCTTGAAAAAATGTTTTATTTTGCATTCAAACAAGTGACCAAACATAGCCTTTAAGAAGCATAAGTTGAATCAGATTTCTAGGTTGTGATTTATAATGCGCAAGGTTTTAGACTTTGAAAAGTTTTTGTAAGTTTAACATTCACTCCTTTTATCTACAGGTTACCTCACTTCAAGAGATTGCACCAGATCTTTTTTTTTTCCCTTTTTTGCACCAGATCTATGTGGATGAAGATTTTTGCAAGTTTAACATTCACTCCTTTTATCTACAGGTTACCACTTATCTTCAAGAGATTGCACCAGATCTATGTGAACGTGTTCAGCTGTATGATAAAAGGGCACCTATATTTGATGAATATAAGATTGAAGATGAGATCAGTAATATTTTAAGTAAAAGGTAAGCATGAGAACCAGTGCTCTATTCTTGGAGCATAAATATTCGTAAGAAACGTTCAGTTTACCATCGAAATGTTTTGCAAATGCTTCTGTGTATTTACCATGACCTAGCATACCAGTTCTTTTTTTCCTGTCTTTTTTTTTGTGTTTGTAGGGTTCCACTTTCAAATGGAGGTTCTTTAGTGATTGAACAAACTGAGGCTCTAGTTTCGATAGATGTTAATGGAGGCCATTGTATGCTAGGTCATGGGACTTCTCAAGAGAAAGCAGTTCTGGAGGTCAATCTTGCCGCTGCTAGACAAGTATGTTAGTTAAATCTCACTCTTAATATTATGTAGCTATGTCTTATCATTCATACTTGCCCTTATATAATTTATGTTCTGCATGAGACAACATGTTTATGGGGACATGCATGATTTTTTTTTTTTTGTGATTTCAAGGCAATTGGTGCACGAGCGTTGTTGTTTTGACATTTTGCTACTAATGTAGTGATTTTTATTTTACCTGTAATGTGAAGGGATTGACATTTTTTTGCTTGATATTTTACAATTTCTTCTGTGTATTTTCCATTATAGAAATATGCAAAACAACAATCTACTCAAATAAAAAATTAGCAGATACTAATTCTAGAATATAAACTACTAGTAAATCAAGAGTTATGGGCGTCAGAAAGAAGTGCAAGCCTCTGCTTGCAGTAGCAAGCTTCTGTTGTGGGACGATTCAATTTTGTTCCCCTCTCACTACCATTTGTTGGCCTAAAAGTCTGTTAAGAGCTACACTTTACTTTAGTGATCCCCTTCTTTCGGAATAATACTCGATAATTACTCCCCACCCTTTTCAGCCATGGGTGTCACAGGGAGGTGACCAATATATGATATTAAAGATTTGGATATCAAATATATAAAATAGCTAAATTTTAGTCGCATACATATAATTGCCTCTTCTGTTTTTGATGTGTATTTATCCATGCCATTGGTTTGGATTAATACTTTAGGAAAGCTTACTTGAATTGATTCTACAAATTCTTACTTTTTAAAAATTGAAGTAATGTTAGCATATGATCACATTTCATGCTTTTCAATTGGCATCATGATGGAGATTTGTCCATCCATCTACATGATTTGTAAGTAAAATATTTTATTTGCAAAAATGCAGCAATATAAAACAATTCATATTTTAAACTATAGGGGATTTTATGTAATTGTTTTGCCCATTTTGGGACATTCCTAGTTTATGTTTTATTACTAGACAATCGGGTTTGTTTCCTTTGATGCATAAGCTAAAAACTCTATATGAAGTTCCTTATTTACTTATGTAAATTAAGATGAATAGATTGAAGAATATTTCCTCTCTTCCCACCCCCCTGTGACACCCATGGTTGAAAAGGGCGGGGAGTAATTATCGGGTAATGTCCCAAAAGAAGGGAATCATTGAAGTAAAGTGCAGCTCCTGGCAGGCTTTTAGGTCAATAAATAGTGGTGAGAGGGAAACAAAATTAAATCGTCCTACATCAGAAAGAGAGGGGAGATCTTGAGTTGTATAAGTAAATAACGTGATCCCAAATAATAGAAGCGCTTTTTGTTTTCATTTTATAGTAACCCTACATATAAATTTCCATAGCAAAATTCAATTTTGTACTTATGATAGAGTTGGTAGAATAAATCTATATTGAGCAGATATTTTTCACATAAATTCAACCATCAATGATATTTGATTTGGTTAAGATTTTTACCCTTTCCAAAAATTTAGGGAGGGGCTCTGCAACAAATTGGTTTGACTGCCTCGAAACATAAGTTGATTGACCCATACTTGATGGGCTATAATTCTTCAAATCTAGAGAGGGTTAGTGAGAGCATGATGGGAACACTTGATAGCTTTATTGAGATTTTTTTTATATTTATTGATGCTGTTGGAGATACATATTTAATTTGATTATAGCTAATTCGGAAGACAGATATTCACCATATTTTTTTATTTGATGTTTTCTATATTATGGTTGCTTATTGGATCGGGACAACCCGAACTTGGATCGGAATTGTCCTGATAAAAACTAGTTCTAACTGGATCTGGTTCTAACCATACTGGTTTGAACTAGTTCAGGTTTAGGCTTGGGTTTGATGCGATTCCCAAGCCTCCGATCGGGGAGGACCTGAATTGGTCTGATTTTTTCATTTTTTTTAATAAGCATAGCCAACTAGTTGTGCTAATGCTTATCCTTGCAATGCATAGCCTACGCTGGCATGTAATGTGTGGATAAGTGGCCCACCCATAGTTTAATTGCTATGGGCCCACTTGTTCATACGATTTTAAATTTTAAGGCCCTTGTATGTAATTTTTCTACTTATTTTATTTTTTAATAGTAATAGGTCCCTCATATGTAATTTACAATCATATTAGTAATTGCATTGGCTGGCAACATTTATTTGACCAATGCTAAGGTAGTAATGGTCAAATGAACGTTTCTTTGTTTTTATTAAAAAAATTAATTTCTCTATAAATAGGTACATGGTATATTTGTTTTCCCACTAAATTATCATCTCTTTTCAAACCTCCAACTCTCAAGAATTTTTTCATCTCTCTTTCAAATTCATGCCTGCCAAGCACCGAATCATTAAAGAAATCACTAAACATGCTCGTATTCTTTCCAATGTGTGAGAGAACAAAGTTGACATCTTCATAGCAAAGCTTTCACTCACTTAGCAATATGTTCTTGAAGTAAAAAGATTCGAGTAAGAGATCATAAAGGCACAACATATTGAGGAAATGATCGTAGAGTTAGCCAAGGTGATTGAATCATCCCACTTTAATGATCAGATATATATATCTACTAGACACACACCTATGAAAAATATTTTTGTGGAGAACAATTTCTTACATGCTTCATCATTTGATGATGATGCTAACAAGTAATGTTTTATAGTAAATTCATTAATTATAATGGAGCATGACAATTTGTAATATAAAACAGTAGAGTACATTGAGGTTATTGTGAGTCTTGACATGAGCATTGTGTGGTTAATGAGTTAGATTTGATCAATTATTACCTTTACACAGCTTAGAGTTAGTGACGAAGAAGATGCAACACATAGAAAGTATTGATATATGCAGAGAGTGCTCGTGTAAGTTTATATTCACATATGCATTTCATATTAAGTCACTATGTGCATTTGTCTTTGACTTTAGTATTATTTCTTTATACATTTTATGTTATCTAAAGTTAATGAAAATTAGTTGAATTAATGGCGAATTACATTTAAGTATGGAATTTTCTTAAAATTACAATTATGTGATGATTGATATCATTAAATCTATATATTAAGTACTAAAATTTTAGTTAAACTAGGTCAAATTAGCAAATTTTGAATGTTAATACTGAATCATGGGAATTGTCAAACTTCAATATTTAGATTTGCAAGACCTGTAATAATACCAAGCAAGGAGACATGTTTATATTCTACATTATTTTTCTTTTTCTTTTAGAATGATATTAAATATTTTCCTTGTTTCAGATTGCTAGGGAGTTGCGCCTAAGGGACATTGGCGGCATTATAGTTGTGGACTTCATTGATATGGATGATGAATGTATGTATATTGCTCTATGGAAGGGACAATGTGATGCCATTGTTTTTGACCTTAATGTTAATTGTGTACAACTTTTGATCATTGCCAATTAGTATGACGAGCTACTTCTCTGTCTTCTATGATTGGTTAAAAATGAAGCTATTCTTCATTTTTTTCATAGCCAATACACTTTATATATGTTTTTAAAAAAATAGATATATATATATTTACTTACATAACACATCTATAAGACTTATGGTGTCTGTTGTGTCAGGTTCATGTGTTTCTTGGAGTTTCCATGCACACATGTTCTTTTTGCTGTATTATATGATGGCTTTTGCTATATTATTCATCATGAATAAAATACTTGAAAGAAACTGGTATTAAAAACATTGTTCTGTTACAATTTTTGTGCTTTTCTTGTGGAGAAATTATTGTGTTTGGGGCACGTAACATGTCACCTTTTCGGGAGTCAATCAATGTGAGATGTGGACACTTGGAACCTAGCAGTAGAGCGGAGTAGACAATGAAATGAAAAACAATGTTAGTGCTATGTATGTATTAAATATAAGCAAGATAGTGCTATATCTAAACAAGATATTGTTACTTATAAGCATTATAGTGTTACATATATACAAGATAGTGCTATCTATAAGCATAGCTCTATCATGCTATATGTAGCATGATTAGGCATATCATATTACTGTCATGCTATTACGTAATACTACTATACTTAGAACTATATGCTTGTATGCCGTAGCATCATCTTGCTTAAACATAGATATTTCATCGTCTACTTCACTCTGTTTTTTTATTTTCTGGTCAACAAAAGTTCAACTATGAACCTATATTAAAAAGAAAAAGAAAAAAAAACCCATGAACATACCATTTTGTTAGTTTAAATATAATCAACCTTACATACAGTGGCCTGATCTTAGAACTGTTAAAAAAGGTGTGATTGATGTGACATCCTCTGCCAAATTGTTTGTTTGTGCTGATATATGGAATCATATTATGAGATAGGAGTGAACAACGTCATTATACCTTTGGAAGATGTTTAAAGGTCAGGTTCATTGAACCATTGCTATAATCAATTCTTGACATTAACCGAACAGTTTTCAAATCATAGCATTATTCATCAAATCTGCATATAAAGCATTGTGTAACACGCTTCCCTGTGTTAGTTTTTGTGCACTTTTATTTTTGATCAAGTTTTAGGAAGTGTATCGGCTTTAGCCTTCCCTGTTGGTTTTTGTTTTGTTGCGGTTTTTTTCTCCGTAATCATTGTTTAAACTGATGGCCTAGCAGTCCCTAAATTTTGAGAAAGAAATATCTTCTACGCCTTAAGTCTGTCTAGTTTTCCCTAAGAAAATCAAACTTTAGGACCACCTGATAACTTCATATTGCACTCCAGAGTTTCTCTACTATTCTTTTTGGATATTCCACGAATCTGCTTCGCATAAGGTGTGTTGAACAATTTCAGCAACTTCCTTTTAGGAACAAGTATGAACGTGAGTTATATGCAATACATTACATGACAATCTTCCCTTGCTTCGTTTTTTGTCAGGACTACGTTTACATAGATCCCTAACTGTAGAATTTCTGTTACAGTTAAGGGATACAAACCATATGATCAGACCTCATGGCCTTTTAATGTGCAGTTAATGAGTTAATTTTGATATTTCATACTTTGGGAGGGTTTTTAAGGTTGTGCTTCGCCTTTTTTATCCTAGGGCTGTAATCATGTTTATGCACATTTGCTTGATTTTTAATAACCACCTTTTTCGTTATGACCTCTGACAGAGAGGCTGGTATTTCTGGTTGTTTGCTATTGAAAATGTAAGATTAATCATAGTTTTTATTAATATACTTAGATGACGAAAAATGGGTGGTTATTTTTTGTGAAGATCTGCAGTGTATGCGCAACAACCCATAAATTACAAAATGACACACAGAGAAACAACAATGTCTTAATGTCAAACTAGTTATGACCGGCTACATGGATTTCAATAATCATAGTTTTTATTAATATACTTAGATGACGAAAAATGGGTTATTTTTTTTGAAGATCTGCAGTGTATGCATAACAACCCATAAATTACAAAATGACACAGAGAAACAACAAAGTCTTAATGTCAAACTAGTTAGGACAGGCTACATGGATTTCTTTTAATTCTGCTCTATGAAAAAATTGGTGAAACAAATTATTAAACAACCGCGTGATTTACCAATAGATGAGCATTTTTAGCCTCTTTATAGCAGCAACTTATAAGGTCTAATTACATCTTTGCTGCCTGCAGGAAATTGTGAAAACGTAGAATCACATCCATTTCACCTACTTTTATAATGTAGAGCCGTTTGAAGTACTACATCTACCATGGCATCTTTAAATTAAACACTAGCACATATCCCTGTATATATTCGCAAACCTTAATTAATGAACCTGGAGCCATGCTGATTCAGCGAATTGATTCTGATTTCTACTTCAATTTTGAGTTACCAATTAGCTATCTGCTAGGTATAACTATTGTAAAAGCTTCCTTTCCTGATATTTGCCTCTGCAACCTCTCATCATGTTAATGCACTTTTAGAGGCTATCACGGTCTTATGTGCCTTTTACCTTTTTCTTGCATTTTGCAAATGGATCATGCACAGCGAATTTCTTTTTGAAATCTAATGGTAATTAGGGACTTATTGATGCTTCTAAATTCTAATATGTACATGACATAACAATAATATTTGATGATGTACATTCTTTTTTATGTAGCAATGTTTTTCTCTCTCTCCAGCAAATAAGAAGTTGGTTTATGAAGAGATGAAAAAGGCGGTTGAAAATGATCACTCAACGGTGAAAGTATCAGAGTTGTCCCAGCATGGACTTATGGAAATAACCAGAAAAAGGGTATGTAAAATGTGATCTAACTCATTTTAGGAGATGCAGAATTGAATAGTGAATGGCCCAAAAAAAAGAAAGGATAACATCCTTAGCATCATTGATTCAGTGTAGCCACAAATTACTTTTAAAGAATACAAGCTCATAAATCTCCGGTGATTGTTTTTGGCAGGTACGTCCAAGTGTTACATACATGATAAGCGAACCATGCAGCTGTTGCCATGCAACTGGGCGTGTGGAAGCTTTAGAAACATCATTTTCAAAGATAGAGCGTGAAATTTGTCGATTGCTTGTGAGTATCGTAGCTGAGTTTTTTTTATATAGTATGTCTGATCGTTTTTTTTTTTTGATTAGCTAGCATGTCTGAACTTTATCTATTGAATATATCTCACTATTTCCTTTCAGGTCTTAAAGTTCTTGGTTTTTATTAAATAGTAGCATTTTTTCCGTGAGGAGAAAATAAGAGTAAAGCATGGGAATAAACATAAGTCCAATGACATGACATATATAGATTCAATTTTTTTGATTTCAATAAATGCCAATTATATATTTTGGGGGCCAAGTTGTTCTACCAAATGGAAAATTTTATTGTAGAAATGGAGGCAGTTATGTATTCTGCTGGCGTAAAATTGTGATGCTCAACCGGTTGATATCTTCTGCTAGTTAAAAATTGTACACAATACTGAGGTTTATTTTATTTTTTTTGATAGACACAATACTGTAGTTATTCAAGCTGATGTTACTGAATTAAATTCAAGAGATATTTGGTTCGATGAATATAGATAGTAATATTATTTAAATATCAATGTTATGTTGATATTTATTTTATTTATAAATTATAATTTATTTAATTCAATATCATTGTATTAAATGAAGAGAATGATATTGGTACATTCTCAAGCTCTTTTTCTTAAAAAAATCATCCTATCTCACCTTTTTATTATAATTATGAGTGTCATCTAGATGTTATTTTAAAGTAATAATTTTATTTTTTTCCAAATTATCTAAACATGTCATGGAGCTAAATATTTAATTTCTCTAAACAACATAACATCGAACCAAATGCCCCAGTAATAATTTTTTAATTTATTTTGTTTTTCTTGAACCGCGATTGTTAGGGTCCAAGGTTCGGATGAAAAAGGTAGTCGACTACTAACATAATGCTTGTCGATTAAACATAGTATGAATCTTTTAAGAAACTACGTTAAAGCTAGAGTGTTCTTTTGTAGTGACGCTATATATTGTCTAAATATAACAAAAAATGTGCGAGAGTTACTACATCGACTCGCTGTAGTGATAAGTAATCAAATGTTCACACATCACGAACAAATTCGAATAGGGAAGCTCTAGTCCAAGACACTAGGATAAGATTAGGAACTTAAAATATAGGCACTCTGAAAAGCAAGTTAATGGAGTCAGTAGATATGATTTTTAAGAGGATATAATATTTTGTCTTTTGGAAATGAAATGGGTAGGAGAGAAAGCTAAAGAAAGTGATATCTTATGTTTCAAAATTTGGTACTCAGATGAGAATAAAACTAGGAATATAATTAGTATAATTCTAGATAAAAGTTTGAAAAATGATCTAGCTGAAGTTAAGAGGAGTGATAATTGAATTATTGCTTTAAAATTTGTAATTAAATATGAGATGACTATTACCATTGTATGTGTCTTTCTCTCCCCCTAAGTAGGTTTAGATGCGGGCATAAAAGAGAAGTTTTGGAATGATTTAGAGTTGATATAAGAAATACTTTAGGATGAAAGAATATTTATTGAATGCGATCTAAATGAGCTTGTTGGAAGTATTGTCAAAGAATTTAATAGCATTCATAGAGGGTATAGTTTTGGAAAGCTAATTTAGGGCAATGCAAATCTGAAAGCAAAAAGGCCAACATGCCCCTACCTTGTCCTTTATGTTATTTGCAGAATCTGTTGCCATGCCAAAACAGAGAATAATGGAAAAACTATGCTCTGGTCCTCCTAGTTGTAGCTTATCTCAAGAATTTTCCAAATATCTTATTTTCAAGCCCAAAAGTCTCATTTTCAATTCCTTAAGGACTCATTTTCAATTCCAATCAAATCCAAAATTTATAAAATTGCCCACAATTTGATTTTAACAACTTTACCTTTACAAAAATTTAAAATGTCTCACAATGTATGAACTTTACAAATGAAATGTGCATTACACAAATACAAGCTATTAATAAATGAAAGTAATGAGTAAAATTATTTGAAGTTTTTTTTAACAAATGTGTTTTTTTGTATTATTTTTTTCATGAGCGCTATCTTTGCTTATATGTGTTATTATTTTGTTAGGCCACTTCAAATGTTAAATCAGACCCTGAGGTTGCAGAGTCCTGGCCTCGATTTGTGCTAAGGGTGGACCGTTATATGTGCAATTACCTCACATCAGGGAAGCGCACAAGACTAGCCATCTTGAGTAGCGCACTGAAAGTTTGGATTCTTCTAAAGGTCTTGCATTTCCCTTTCTTTTCTCGCCCCCCCCCCCCCCAAAAAAAAAAAAAGAGAGATAATGATAATAAAATAAAAATAATAGTCTCACTTCATTCATGTTTACAATCTCCAGTTTCACTCTTAATTCATTTTTAATCCTTAAAATCTGAAAAACGAAATGATATTGATTGCCATTGGGTTTATGCAAACTAGTTGTCAGTTTCTTCTACATGTCAATATCTTTTTTGAAAGTTTATTTATATGTCAATATTATTCGAATGTTTATGTTATATGTTAATATTTTTTTTGAAGGTTATTTAAATGTCAATGTTATTTGAATGTTTATGTTATATATTAATTATTATTTGTTTAGTCCAATATCATCATATAGTAATGATTATTGGATTTCGACTTCCATTGCTTCTCTGTTTTTGTTAATTTACACATCATCTAGATGTTCCTCTATTCTATTCTGGATGGCATGCTACTATTTTACTTTTTGCATTCTTATCTAATCATGTCATTAAGACAAATAATTAATTTCTTCAAGTAATATAATGTAACATCACAATAGAACCAAACGTCTCCTAAATGCGATCTTGAATTTCTACCTCTTATTATGGTTTTTTGTGTTTAATCCCATACTTGCTTTTTGGTCATAATCTGTTAAAACTGTCTAATGAGAGATTTAATTTTATTGATAGTTAAAACAGCTCCCTGAATTAGGATGATATAATCTCCCTGTCAATCGAGCAGTTTACTTACTTCTAAGTTTAAAAGCTTAAAATCAACTCTAGACGCATTTGTTAAAATCTCGAACCAAAAGAAGCTGAGACTCTCCATTCATTATAAGCTCATCGATTTATTCCCTCTTCTTCTCAGGTTGCTAGAGGATTCTCAAGAGGCTCATTTGAAGTGAAGCTATTCGCAAGCGAAGATGCAAATGAAGACAAACAGGCATCTCTATCTAGATTGAGACATACAGAAACAAGAAGTTACAATCCGAATACTAAAATTACACTTTTCCCTGTGCAGAAGTGGAAAGGCCGTGGGAAATGACTAAAACTCGAGCACTCAAAGTCTTTTTTTTTTTTGGGGTTTGATTGAAGTAACCTATTTTGATCTGTAAAATTTTGCTGTGTTCTTCAGGATGATCATGATCAACAAGCATGACCTTGTAGTTGAAATTTGAAGACATCAATGTTTAGCCATGTCTGCAAGATATTGCCAGATGAGTTGCTATGAGCTGATGATTCATATTCTTTGATTTTTTTTAAAAAAAATAATACTGATCCTGCCTACCCTTTAGCTAATTTTGGGTAATCCGTTAATGATTTATACACAGCAAATTTATTCTAAGAGCTTGTTTGTTTGTAAAATTTATATTTAAATGAAGATATTTTTTTTATTAAAAGTGATAAGTAATGTGAAATAAAATTAATTATTGTATTAGGATATACGAAGGATGTGATATAAGTTAGTTATTATTTTGATATTTATATAGGATGTGAAATAAAATTAGTTTATTCTTTAGCTAATTTTGGATAATTCGGTAATAATTTTTACATAAGAAATTTATTTTAAAGGCTTGTTTGTTTGTAAAATTTTAATTTTAATTATGTTAAAATTAGATTTGGATGGAAATATTTTTTTATTAAAAGTTATAAATAAAATAAAATAAAGTTAATTATTATATTAAAATAATATGAAATATAATTAATTTTTAATATTAAATTTTATTTATGATGTGATATATTTATTTAAAATTAGTAGGCTCTTATAATTGTTCTTTTTTTGGAAAGTCCACATAAAAGAGGTGTACTCTCTAATTAAGCTGTTGTAAATTAATGTTTCATGCTACATGACTTGTTAAAGGTGAATTTTCGTTGCTATCATGATCTATGCATAATAAGTGATCTATGTTTTAATGTTCATTTATGTCAAATCATGCAGAATTTATAATATTATATTTTTATATATTATATTTTAATATATTTCAGATATAATAAATGTTTTTATAAAAAGATATGATTTATAATTCGATTTGATTTAAATTAATTTAAAATAAAGGCAAATATTAGTGGAGCCTCTGAGATTTGATAGTGATATTAAGTAGTTGTGTGATTTTATAATCTTTTAAATGTGTTTTTTTGAGGGTAACAATATTTTAATTGAATATTTAATGAAGAATATTTTAATTATAAATAATTATATATTTTATTATTAAAAATAAAATATTATGTATATCATATTAAATTTTTATAAAATTATAGATTTTATATTAGTTTTAAATAAAATTGCATTATATTTAAAATTATGAGATTGAAAATCATAATTTATAATTTAAAATATTACATCTTATATTTTAAATTACTTTGCACTGAAAATTAAATCCTAAAATTTAAATTTTAATATTTTATTTTAAATATCATTTATTTTGTATATATTAGTTATATGTAAAATTTATTATAAATTCAATCTAATGAGATGGTATCATGGTAGTCTCTACTTATAATTTATGAATTTTATGCAATAGGAGAAGATACGTGAAAATGTGCTAGTAATTTAATTTTATTTAAAAATATTATGTGAAATATATAATTTTATAAGATTTTGATGTGATATATATAATAATTTATTTTAATAGTAAAATACATAATTTTTTATGGTTAAAGTGTTTTTTATTTTAATTAAATTATTTTAGTTTAATTTAAATTTTTCTAAAAATTTTAAAATAAAATTAATAAGAAAATTAATATTTAAAGATAAAATAAGAAAAATATTTTACTTTCAAATTTTTCATCTCAAACTTGGTGGGTCACATGATTGTTCTACATACATTGATAAAGTATAAAAATATTTTTATTCAATGTAACTGGCATGCGTGCACAGAAGTTTATGTCATAACTTACATGCACAAGTGTTGCATATATACAATACAACAACCTGTGTGCGTAGTGTGGGAAGTGTGGTTATGCACCCGCAATGCTAGAGGGTGGCGGCTTGAGACGGGAGACGGAGGAAACAAGATATTTATTGTTATTTTATATTTAAATATTAATTTAAATATAATTTTTATTTTTAAAATAATAAATATTAAATTAAGTAAAAAAATCTGTGTACAATAATATTATTAATTTCAGAAATTTTATTGAAAAATTTTAAAATCAGATTTATTTATTATTATCTCAGAGAGCTGGATGATACTTAAAAAAGAATTAAATTCTTTTTGAAATTAAAAAATTTAATTTCATTTTCCATACGAAACTGGCTGGTTCGGTCCAGCAGGTCCGAAAGTCAAAATCAGCGGTCCGACCCGATGTCCCTCCATATAAGCCATTCGCTCAACCCAAACCCTCCTCCTTTCGCTGGGCTTCGCCGGGCCACCGCGTTTCTCCTCGATAACGTGAGGTATCTATCCACAGCCGTGAAGGTATCGACGCCTTCCTTCGATGTCTTCTCTTCTTTTGGTTAATGGCTTCTCTGTCTTTATTCTCTTCCTTGTAGTATATCGCTCTTCATTCCTTTTATGCGCTTTTCTTTTTGCTAATCGGCATCTTGATGATCGTATCGCTGGAGGTGAAGTTTTGATTGACGTTACTGGATAATTTGATGTGTTGTTGGGATTTTGGAGTTTGTCTCATGGAATTGCCTCTCTCTCTCTCTCTCTCTCTCTCTCTGCTAGATTTTCAGTTATATGGGTATATTTATGCGCTTTTTGTGGTTTTCCTGCTTTTCATTTTGTGCGATGCACACAATATGGTGCCATATCTATCTCACTGTTGTAATGTTGTACTTTCAATACACTCAGAACTTATTTCTGACTATGTTCTGCATGAATTGAATTCTAGGCTTGCGTGACTGTTAGCCTAGTTATTATCTACTTTTTTGGATGACTGACAGTTAACACATATGTAGTTTTTCTAATTTAAAATAAAGGAAATATAGACCATCAGAAAACATCTCTTGGATTGTTGCTTGAACAAGTCTAGTATTGGGTTTTCATTTATGAAAACAACTGCATTTCAAGGGAACTTCGTATTATACCTCTGTGGTGACTATCCTGTACATTTTACAACATTTTGAATCCACATATAGGACCGAAAGGTACAGAATCCCATTCGTTTCTGTATGAAAATGTAAAGACTGAAGGAGATTAAGTTGTATGCGAGTGTTCACAAGTAAAATATAGAATGTGTAGCGTGGAACAAATTAGGATGTAATTTTTATTTATTTTTTGTAATCCAATATGAGCAATACCTGTTTTCGGTTAGAATTTGGAGAAATAAATCAATAGCTAAATATTTTCAATAAAGTTTCTTGCTGGTCCAAGTTCCACGATGCCAGAGGGCAACATTGTAAACTGAAAAAAGAAAAAAAATCTTCTGTATGTTAGTTATTCTTTGTTCTGCAGAACATTAAAGCAAAAGCGTTCAAAGCAAAATGAAAGTGAAGCTTAAGCATCAGTTTAGTTTCTGTTGCTTGTAAAAGTGTCCTTATATTTATCAAGGTTTCTCCACACCTGCAAACTAATCACCTTTTCTAAATAATATTTTTATTCTTTCAAATGGAAAACATTTGATTTTTCATTCCTTTTTTGTGATTTAACTACAGATGACTTTGTTGACTGCAACTGCTCCTGGATATGTTTCAATGAGCAAAATTGGTAAGTTATAATTGATGTCGTTCACTGTTTCTTTAATCTAAAGGATTCAAATTATAAGTTTCATGTTTGTTTGTTTGTTAATTCTTTTTAATGACCACCAAGATCCTTGTTGAAGGGTCAACTAGGTTTGCTTGTCCTTTAGTTTCATTGAACTATCCATTAATAGTGATTTTGTTCTCTTTGCATTCAATAGAGGAAAGTATTAATGATTGTTTTATAACATATATTTTTTCTTTAAATCAAATATAGGCCTACTTTCAATGCTACTGTTCTTTTACCCTTTGAAAGTTTATGGAAGAGGAGATTCCTGTGTATTTATTAAGTCGATGTAGGCTAGTGATGGAAGCAGATAATTTCATTGTAGATTTTTATTTATGGCTTCCACTTGATAAAAGAAGAATCAAGACAAATCTATAGCTCCATCTGATGAATCTGTGACTTGGGTCAAAGTAACTTCCTTGTGAACTCAAGAAGGGATATTCAAGTGATCAATTTTTGCCTAATTCCAATTCATATCATTCTAATCCAAGAATTAACTAACTTCGGATCTACATACCCAACAAACCAATCAACAAAAGTAACTAATTTCTAGAAAATCCAATGACACAGGCCATTGTTTCGGAACAAACGAGACTTGCTATAAGAAATGAGTGTCAATATGTGCGCATGTGTGAAGCTACCTTGGGAGCCTTAATGCTGATATTCATGTGCTCACTTCTTGTATCATTCTGTTCATGCTCGGAGAAATTGAACTTTGAACCAACACACGAATCAGACTTAACAAACAAATAACAGTAGTTTAGGATATAAAGTGAAAAACTTATAATCCCTAATGATGTATCGACCATTAGTTGGAAATCAACAAGCAAGAACATAGACCATGTATATGTTGTCTGCATATGTGTATGTATGTTCATGTATTTGTGTGCATGTCCATGTGTGCCTCACTCATCTGCAGAGTAGGTATGTGTGCATCTGTGGTGTATGTGTGTGATGTGTGTTCGTGTGACATCAATGGACAATAATGACTATGATAATGACGATAGTCATCTACAAATATCAGCATCTTCAGTGAGCTAGTTGCTTCACCTTTTGTAATATTTTCTTTAGCTATCCACCATTACAATGAATGAGACACTCCATAAACATCATGTTTGAGTTATCTAGATAGTGAACTGCCATAATAAATCGTACCTGATTGCTTTCAAAAAAAAGAGCAAGTGTTTCTAGCCACTTAGTTGTTCTAGTTTGACAAAGTAGGAATGCAATGTCTTCAAAGCTATGCCACGGCCTGTCTTCATGCCTAAGGCCATGTTTGATAGTCCGTTTCATCTGGTTGTAAGCAGCAGTTTGCAATATTTTTAGATACCAAACTGCTCTTATCCGTCTGATGAAACGAATCTGTTTCACCAGCGTGAAGCGGCTTCAAAGCCACAAAGCCGAAACCACCGAAAATGTGGTTTCAGGAGATTCCAAGTTTCTAAATTAATGTTCATCCAAACAAAAATAACTTAAAGTAGATTCAAAACTAATTTTAAACTATTTTTCATTTAAACAGAATTTAAGTTTGAAGCCACTTAACTTAATTGAAGCCACTTCAAACTTTGAATCTGCTTCTATTTATTTTGAAGCCGAATCCACTATCAAACGGGCCCTAAAACTTTCAATGTAAGCTCTGGGTATAATAGTGTTGCTAGTTTTGGATGATGAATGAGTTAAGCAAATTGGTTGGAAAGTGCATAGAAGTATGGAGGAGGGAATGGGCTAGTTGATGTATTTTACGTCTTCTGGATGGTGGTTAGTGAAGAAGAGAGGCGAATAAAAGGGCATCAAATAGAGGTGTGGAGGGTGCATCTCACATGGCCAAATGCAGCAAATGAAGTTCTTCTCTTTGTACATTTCTCCCTTTATTTTCTGCATCCCTCCCTCCCTCCCTCTATATACATACATGAGTACCTGCTATGACTTCCCTTTCATGATGTGGTGGCTTGAATATTGGGGTGCCTAGCTTTCTTTGATGTTTTTACCAGTGTCCTTTAAATGAAATCTTAATCCTCCACTAATGAGTACGGTAACAAAACCTGCTTGGCTGCTTAGAAGGTGGTACTTTTTATCCCCTTCTTATTGTATGCAAGGCAAAATGAAATTTCTTTTGCACTTGTGATCTATATTTTTTGAAGTACTTATTGCTCCTTTTAATTCTTAGCAATATTATGAAGTTGGAAATTTCTTTTATAGCTGAATTCAACTGACAGTTCAGTTTTTTGAGGATGACTGCTTTATTAAGTATTGTTATTAGATAAATTGTAACTCTTGGATATTCTTTATCATGCCTATTGATATTATAATTTTTTTTTTTAAACATGTGATGCAGGGAAATTGGAAATGTCCTGCAGTCAGCAATCACCGCCAAGCAGGTCTAGGATGACATTGCTTCACCCGAAAACTCAACCCTTTCAACACAAGCAAAGTGTCTACTTTTCTCGGAAGCTGCAAAGTGACGCATTGATTTGTGCTGCTTCTTTGGTATGTTGCTGTTTGACCTTTCCTAAAGCAAAGGTCAATGATTTATCAACTTTTTGCGGATTTGCATTTGCACTGCTTGGAAATTTTTTATGAGTTGCACCATTATTTTGTATATGTTATATAACAATGGTTTTATGTAAAACTTCATTTACTTTCACAGTACTCAAATCTGATTAAGCTGGTCCCTGATAAGAAGGCATACGCCTTTTTTTTTTTTGATAGTAAGAAGGCATACGTATATGCTTCTATAGTGATTTATGCACTCAATCAAAGGGCCTCTATTTGGTTAGTTCGGTTTGTTTAGATAAATAGATAAATTTGTTATGGATATGCATGTATTATAAACTGAACCCAAAAAAGTATTTGGAGCTTAAAGGTATATGCTAAAACTAAAAGTAAGAGTATGAAAAATGAATTTAATATTAGGGTCATATGGGAGTAATATTTATTGGAGATTGAAGTGAAGAATATGGGCTTAGTGATTTGGGCATATAAAATGGGGAGTTGGGGGTAAGAGGTTAAAATTTATATGGAAGGAAAGGAATAGAATTTGCCAAAAGAGCTTGGTGAGATTATGTTAAAACTTTTTCTTTTAGGTAGAAGAAATGACATATGCAGACTAAATAGAAAAAATTGGATTAATTGAATCCTTTTAAATAGTTAAATTTATACAAATGATATATGGTTTATTAAATGCACAATCATATTTTAGGTGCATTGAAACTTCTTGTTCCTATTTATAAAACTATTATAATCTTACGAAACTTGTAGCCTTAAAAAAGCACAACCATTTATTTGAGTAGTTGTACTTGCACTCTTTATTTGCATGTGATATACGTACTACTTGTTACTTTTCCAACTTTTTGAAGAGCATGTTCTAGTCGTTGAGAGCAGGGGCCTATCCAACCTTTTTAAGTAGCACTCTCAAATCTTTGATAGCATTACTATATTTTTGTGGTTAACTAATATCTATTTTTTCTTCCTATCATAGGATGCAAGATGTGCAGCAGAGCAAACCCAGACGGTTCAACGTCAATCTACAACAATCACAAATGCACCTTTACAAAGTAAGCAACCTCACATCGTATGCTACTTCTTTCAAAAACTTTTTTTTGGTTATGATTGATTTGATACACTGAAGCTACTGTGGCAATTCAACATCTTGTCTATAATAAGCTTTGTTGTTTATTTTTTGAGCATAATTATTCTCAAGTCCAAATGAAGGAGAGTTTTAGTAGATTGACAACTATTGAAACTTATGTTATTAGGTATTGATTTCTTTGATATGTAACGACGATGCGTATGCAAATAGATGAGTGATTATATTAAAGTGAATCACATTAGAAATAATTGTATTAAAAAGAGAATGGATGTGACATCTATAGATGATAAGATGGGAGGAGATGTGACATTTCGTAATCCAAATATAAAGGTATTATTCGCTTTGGCTTTAGAGAATTGCATAACTGAAGTACTTCCCAAGATATCACTTATCTCAATACTACTTCATCTCAAGCACGCTCAACTACGGAGTTTTTTATCATTAGTCTCACAGCTTTTTCTCAAATGACATCTTTATCATGAGATCACACTATCTACTTATACAACTCGGGAACTTTTCTTCTTTTCTGATGTTGGACGATTCGTTCTTGTGCCCCTCCACCTAAAAGTCTGCCAAGAGCCGCTCATTATTCGGGTGATTTCAATTCAAGCATATGGACATCACCGCGGCGATCACTCTCTGCCCTCTTCGGTCCTGGGTCGTCACAGAGCCACCAGCTTTCACTTAGTTCATCCTCAAACTATATTGTACTGCGGAAGGTCAACTCTGACACCTTATTGTAATATTCTGTAATCAAATATACAGGAATTATCTACTTTAGTTTTAGGGAATTACGTGGCTTGAATACTTCTAAAGAAGTTACCTATCCTAGTGCTACTCTAATCCAAGTAAGCTTAACTACGGAATTTCCTATCGTTGGCCTCACAGTTTTACCACCAAAAGCACATCTACTATTTGGGATCACGCTATCTACTTATACAATTCAGGAACTCCACTCTTTTTTTGATGTGGGCTGTTCATTCCTGAGCTTCTTCACCTAGAAGCTTGCCAAGGGTCGTTCTTTATCCAGTGATTACAATTCAATTATATAGATATCGCCCTAGCAATCATTTTTCGCCTTCTTCGATCCCGAGTCGTCATAGGAGGTCAAGATCGATTGGCCCTATTCATCATTAAGCTCTTGTGGCATTTGTAAGTAAAAATAACGGAGCGCACTTGCGATGGAAAAGAGAGGGAGGGATTAGCCAAAAACGGATTTGGGTCACATAATCATTAGAATGGCCTAAACTAGGGTTGTCAAAATTAATCGAAACTCAAATCTCGCTTAATTTTTAGCTTGAGTCAATTGAATTTAATAGTTATTTGTCAGCATGTGAGTTGATAAAATTTTGAATGGAGTTTGAGAATGGGGCTACTTGGAAATAATTTCAAGCTAAATATATTTTATATATTATGTATTCAATATTTTTCAAGGGTTATCCAATCGTGTTGTGTATCTGACCTGAACCCTGTAGTAGTAGATGGTGCTAAGTTCAGTTCCCTATAACATATTTAATTGAAATTTGCATTTTTACTTCTTTCTGTACTTGAAATAAGTCAAAGCCGTATGCTTGATCATGCAGCCCAAGTCAAATATGTTTTATAGACCCTAACTGTAAGTGATGAAACCCTACTCTTGAATCTTTTACAATATCTTCCTCCCCTATACCACCTTCTGGGTTCTACCTTCCGCTGCTTGCCTTTTTTTTTCCACAAGAGTCCACAAGAGATGAAAGCAAATACAGCTGCTCAAGATGTTGGAGTTAAAGAATCCAACTTCTTATGTGCTTAAGTTGTGAAAAATATGGACATCCAAGATCTTCCACTTCTTCTGTGTGATGCCAAATGATGTAGATGAATTTTTTAATCAGCAGTTTTTATTTATTAAATTATTACAATTAAAGCTTAAGTAGTTTTTGAAATTTATTAGATGATAAATCATGAACTTTTGATCAAGCAAATTAAATTATGTTAAAATTAAAATTATATTGTCTCTAATTAATAAGAATTTATCGATTAGGTTTAAATTTTAGATCAAATTCATGTAAAGCACATCCACGGTTCAGAATTAATAAGAATTCTCTCAAGTGATACCAATAGCAATTTTCTCTCAAGTAAATTATCAGTTCTCATAATTTTGAGTTTAATTGAATAAAAAAGAAAAATAAAATAATTCTAACTTAATTCAACAATAACAACAAACCAAGCCTTTATCGCATTAAGTGGGGTCGGTTACATAAATTCTGTATTTCTATTGTACTCTATCAAATAACAAAACATCATTTAGCTTCAATATGTAAATTCATTTTTTATAATTTCTTGTAATAGCTTTTATGGTTTTCTTCTTCCTCTTTTTATATGAGTAAGATTTGATAATTCAATTTTTCTTACTGGAACTTCTTTTGGTCTACAATTATATATCCAAATCATCTAGGCCGACGCTTTCGGAACTTATCGTTATTTTATTTTACCGTTATTCTATATGGTTAATGTAAGATATTTAAATCACTTATTTTTTCTAATAACTTGATCATTAATTGTCATCTTTCAATTACAAGTGTTTCTGTCTTGACTAAATTTACACTTCATATATTATAAGTGTGCACTTGAATACTGACTTACAATACAGAAATACACAAATAAAATAAGCATCACAAAAATTAAGATGTTAAGGTGGATGAGCGGGTATACACGAAAGAATAAGATAAGAAATAAGTATTATCTGCTAGAAAATTGGAATAACCTTAATTAAGAATAAGCTCAGAGAAAGTCGGCTTAGATTGTTTGGACATATAAATCGTAGGTCAGTAGAAGCTTCAGTTAGAAAAATTAAATTATTGGATTTATCCTGTAAAAAGAGTAAGGGAGGCCAAAAAAGATATGGCAAGAAACTATGAGAAATAATTTTATATATTTGAAATTAAAAAAAAATTATTATTTAATTAAGTGTAATGAAAATAAAAAATTCATGTAGTCAATCACACTTAATAAGATAAAAGGCTTAGTTTGTTATTTTTGTTGTTGTATATTAAAAATTTGAGAGAGGTTTTAAAATTAAAATTAAATCAAAACTTTTGATAAATAAAAATTTATCAATTAAATTAAGTTTTATTGAATTTAATTTAATAATTCAAATTCAAGATATCGAGGATTTAACGAGGTTTCTCAAAATGCAGTTGGTTTTAGTTGGGTTGGCTCAAAGCTATGGGCCATACGGTTGGCTCTAGTGAAGCTATTTGATGCTACTGGGCTCAATCAAATGCAAGATGTGGATTTGGATGATTGTGCGATTAGTGCCTAGTGTAGTGCACACTTGGCGTGCGAGAGTCGTGCTGCATGCTTTGGTCATGCAAGTGGATGGCTCCCCGAAAGCAATCATTGTGGTTGGTATGATTCTGTTTAATTCCACTGATCATGTATTTTGAGGAGTTGTGCTGCATGGTCAGCTTGATTGAGTGGCGTGGTGTGGGAGTAGAGCCAATGTGGTAGTTGCTGATAGTGATCGATGTTGAAGGTAGAATGCAGGGTTGTAGTACTGGTTCTGAGGTGATGTTGTGCAATAAGTCTAATAGAGCAAATAGTCAACACAGATGAGAATGATGTTGCAGGCGTGCGCTCGAGTTCAGCTTGACTGATGACTTCAAGCAATAAGGTTGGCAAGGAGAACTATGGGGACGACAAATGGGAAGGGCTGAGAGGATGAAGACTTTTTTTCATTCAAATAAGATTACTAAGGATATTGAAGGATTTTTACTTATGGTCAATTTCTACCCTTCCTTTATCGGCATTGGTTAATTCATCTGAATCTTGGTTTACTATTAAACTCAAATTTTATGTTATCACGAATTGTTAATTATAATAGTTAGGGCGACTCTTATACAAAAACCACATGGCACTGAAATTAGGAAACGCATAAATAAATGTATAAAATAAATTATCAAATATCTCTAGATTAAATATAGAACTTTTTTCTATTATAATAAATATAAAATCAGCGCAAATATGGTGATATCTTCAATCAGCCAAAAAAATCTGTATATCTAATTAATTCAAAATTAAATCTCCAATCAGTATATAATCTATCTTAAATGTTTTTGGTGATCTTTCACTAATCAATTATAGTAGTGCAATCTTATCTTGATTATCAAAAGTGACATCTACTTAATATTAATATACTTCTAAATAGTGTTGCGATTGTGGCTTCTGCAGTGTTACGAGCAATTATTGTTGCTTCTTACTTCCCATCACTATGTTACTCTAAACCTTGAAGTATCCGGTTATCATCTCGAGAATTAGTATCAACATTGCTTCCATATCCCTTAAGATGTGATTTATGAAAATATCCATATGTTGTGCATTAAAGTGCATATATTGTCTAGTTGCACTCATGGAAAAAGCAATATCTAGTTTAGTTAGAGATAAATATAAGTTTACTGACTAACCTTTTATACCTCTTCTTGTTTACAAGTTTTTCTTTTTTCATAACTCTGTTTCTCCATATTACCTTTAAGTAGGGCTGGTTACCGGACCGGACCGGTTCCGGTCCGGTTCCACCGGTTCCAGGTCCGGTTGGACCTGGAACCGGTCCGGTCCAGTTCCAACCGGTTCCGGATCCGGTCCGGAACCGGTTAGGTGGCCTTGGATCCGGTCCGAGTCCGGTCCGGATCCAGATAATTGGGTCGGGTCAGGTCAATCGGATAAATTAATTAAAAAATATATTTATTTATACATTTTATAAAAAAAAGTATCTATTTTGTAATATTTCTGACAAAATAAACATAAAAAAATTCTAAGAAATTTTATTAATATTAACAAAAATATTTACAAATATTTTACATAAAAAATTTATTCGTCGTAATTACAAAGAATTTTTCTCGAGTACTCCTCCTCTTCTTCTGAACTATTATCCTTAAATTCGTCC
>JAEMOT010004059.1:61916-98210 GCA_019297695.1 Apostasia ramifera
CGTCGAACCGGTCCAATAAGCAGCCCTACCTTTAAGAAGAGACTTTGCAATTGAGATGCTATACAAAAAGTAGAAGAAACAGGAGAGTCAGATTTTTTACATGGAAATCGGGGTGGTCCGAGAAAACCATGATGCCAATTTTGGCGATTTTAAAATCCACTAATTAACAAACTGTGCACAAAGATGTTACAGAGTTTTGGCTGAAGAGAGATTGTTGAGTGTAATAAAAAGACCAAGGGACTTCTGGCTCTGGTCAAAGAAGCCTTGGTGAAGCACGAAGTGTAGTGCTAACACTAAAAGAAAATGCTTTGTGTTTTTTCAGTCCAAAACCCTTTGTCCTATGTTTTTTCCTCAATTTTCAGTTCTCCAATAATGCATTTTTACATCCATTTGATGTAATTCCCAATCCATTTTATCGGCATGAGAAAATTAATTGAATAGGATTTAAGTTAGCAGCTGTTTCTTCATAATTAATTTCGAATGTTTGGGTGTATCCTTGAGCAACTATTGTTGTTTTATACGTCTCAAGTCCATGAGCTCTATATTTCACCATAAGGACTCGATCAGAAACCCCCACAGCAGGTGTCCACTTCTGTAATTCCACCAGTTCCCGAGTACCATTTTTTGATAGGGCTTTCAATTTATCACAACAGCCCTCCATTTTGGATTTTGCAAACCCACATCATATTCTTTTGAATTTCAATACTATTAACATTGACAACAAATGCTTGACATTTAGAAGACAACTTGGAATAGGTCAGATGCTTATGGCTTGCGTGATTTGTGCAAGATCACCCCTTTCTTTAAGCATTGGGTAAATCAAGATCATTGACCTCTTGTACCTCTGAATGACCATTCTTCGATTCGAAATCTTAACATTGATTTGTAATTTTTTTCTTTTATCATACACTAGATTGATCAAAATTGTCAAGAAGAATGAGCATTTTAGATACCTTGGATCAGTCATACAAAGTGATGGTGATATAGATAATGACGTTATTAGAAAGATCCAAATAGTATAGGTAAAATAGAGAAATGCTTATGGTGTATTGTGCGATAAAAAAAAATTTATCTCGACTTATGAGTAAATTTTATAAAACTGTAGTATGACCAGCGATGATATATGGTGTTGAATGCTGACCTATAAAGAGAAAACATACAAATAAAATAAGTTTTATAAAAATGAGGAGGCTAAGGTGGATATGTGGGTATTTACGAAAGAATAGAATAAGAAATGAGTATATTTGCGAGAAAGTTGGAGTTGCACCAATTGAGGATAAACTTAGAAAAAATCGGTTTAAATGGTTTGAACATGTAAATTATAAGCCGACTGAAGCTCTAGTTAGGAAAATCAAATTATTGGATTTTGCCTATGTACAAAGAGAAAGAGGGAGACTAAAAAAGACATGACAAAAAACTATAAGAAGTGATTTTACTCACTTAGACTTAGATACAGATTTGTTAATTGATAGAGCGCAATGAAAATTATGTAGTCAACCTCATCTAGTGGGATTAAGGCTTGGTTGTTATTGATGTTGTTGTATTATACACTAGATTGTCTTTCAATGCACTCTTTTGATTGTTTCCTTTGGACTTGAAATTTGTTCAAGGGATAATTTCATCTACGCATGACTTGGTCTTTGCTTTAGGTTGATACGGCATAATGAGGTCAAAAGGACCAGTGGAAGAGATAGAATGAGAAATTTAGTTATAATGTTCCTCTTCATAAGTATTCTTCCCGTGAAGAGGAACATTGGTGCAAAAAGGTTGATTTTTCATAAATGAGACATCATAATGTGACAAACAATTTTTTTGTGAATAGGCAGTAGCATTTATATCGTTTTTGTATAGGAGATTTAATCTTTAGAAACAAGTTCATGACAGTTTGGACCATGATTGTAAACAAGCAAACTAGAACTGAACACTCTAGGAGATAAAGAATTAATTTGCTGGACATGAGGCAAGGATTCTGACAAAATGCTTCCCAAAACATGAAAGTGGTTCTTGAGGGAAGATGATCTATAAGAAAGGCGACAATGAGATCAGCTTCTACCCAAAAATTTGGTAAGCAAGCTGATAGGACAAGCAACCTTGAGTAGGTGCCAGCAATTTGCGTTCAGCCACACCATTTGTGGTGTGTAAGCAAATGAACTTTGATGTTGAATTCCCTTCTCACAATGTTATTGGGTGAAGTTGTTTGTGAATTATTTCCTTTCATTATCTGGATCTATAGAGATGTTTGAAATATGTTGGTAATTTTGAAGATTGAAAAAAGCCTCTTATTTGTCCATCAAGTACTCCCATGAAACTCATGTGTTATCATCAATGACTAATAAATCATCTTGCACCAAATAAGTTTACGGTTCGAGGGGGGGTCATATATCATTTGCAAACAAGATGAATAGGTTTTGAAGGTTTTTAAAGCCCCATTTGGTTCAAGCTTTAAAAACTCCAAAATTCTCTCAAAAATATTCCCTTCAATATTTTATATTTATTTCACATGATACACAAATTTAAATATTAAAAATTAACTTTATTTCACATCCTAAATAAATCTCAACCCTAAAAAATAACTTCACATTCTACACATACTTCAATAAAGCACATCAATTTTATTTCACATCCAACACAATCTTCAGTAATAAAATAAATTTATTTCACATCATAATATTAAAATAATTTTCTTTCTTTCTGCCTTAAAGAAATTTTAAACATCTCTAAAACATACTTCAACAGAATGAGGCCTAAGAGTTACTTTGATATACTTACCTAGTATGTTTAAAAAAAATGAAACTTTAGTGATGAAAAGATGAGGATGCAATGATTTTAAGTTATTGAAATTCGGATGGCTGGGTGATTATTCCATGGAAATATATTAGATTTGAAAATTCAGGAAAAGACAGACTCACAAAAGACTTAGAACGTGGGACAAATGAACATCGTAGAGAGACTAGAGTCCTTTGTGTTCCTTAGCATTGCCAATCCTTCATCCCCAAAATTAGGTTCTGCAATACACAATGAAAATTAGATAGGGAGGAGGCTTTTAGAGCACGAGTTTTAAAGAAATTCTGAGAACAACAATCCCTTGACTCATCGATGATGTGCCCAATTTTTCCTTATTCCCTAATTACCCTGATTGGGACCACCCTCAATAAATAGATTCATTAAATTTGTGTAGGGTAATTTGGAGAGTAAGGTCTTCAGGATTGGATTGGGTTGTGGTATTCAGCACGGGAAGAGGCACGGAGGTGGTTGTGATTGAATCTAGTGTTGATTGCGAACTAGACATGGTGGAGGAATTTTCTTGGGGAGGGAAGAATGACAAATGACCTGATTTTGGGCTCTGATACCATGAAGCGAGTATGAATTTGAGAAAAGATACTTGAATGATTTTATCCCTTGGGTCTATTGCCTATATGAGCAGATCAACTTACATAAAAAAGGGAGGAAGAAAAAATAGGAACACGGATGATATAGGAAATCATCTCATTAATACAGAATATTTCCATATCTGGACAACTAGAATCTGTCCCATACTTGGACTGCTAGAAACAAAAAGCAATTACAACCAATTGATGACAATGAACACTTCACTATTTTAACCCATGGTTTCCTAAAAAATCAATTGATTTCAAGTCAAGCTGACCGATTTTGAGTTGAGTCGAGTTCAACTTGAGTGCAAATTGAAAATTTCGAGTTCAAGATTAACCAAACTCGCTCGAACTTGAATCATTGTCAGCCTTAGGTTATTTCACTTCCTCTTACAGAAGTGTTTCTTTGAAGAAAGCTGAATAAAAAGAAAAAATCATTTAGTCAATTGACCACAACTAGTTTGAGATTAAATTTTTGTTGTTGAATGATTACTCTCAAAAACAATTAATTTTGAAGTTAAAAAGGTAGATCCGTGAACAAGCTCACTTCATTCTTAAAGCATCACAAGTTGTGTTGAATAAGAAACATAATACTTTTATTCAACAATAACAATATAATTTGTGATGTTTATTAGGCAAGGAGAAGTCTCCAGAGCTTGATGATGGTGGTACCGGTTTCCCTCCACGAGACGATGATGGCGGTGGAGGTGGCGGCGGTGGTGGAGGGCCCCACTGGTCCGGAGGTTTCTTCTTTTTTGGTCTGCTTGCATTTCTTGGCTTGTTGAAAGACCAAGAGAGCGAAGGACCCTACAATGACAACAAAAGATAAAGAGGTTCCAGCCCTTTTAAACTATCATACCGTATATTCGTTAGTTCTGAAAGATAAACTACCATGTAATGACTCAGTTATACCGAATCAGATATTAGTTCTTTTCCTTTGATCTACCTCCGAGTTCTCGTATGCTCGTTATATGTAATAGTAGGTGCTTTGGTTATGTTGAATTACTTCTTTTTAGCTGCTTGAGTTGTGATTCTTGTGAACGTCCGGTTGGTGCCTTTGAGCTGGAATGCGAATATGCGAGCATTGAAGCCATCTGGTACTAAATTCTAATTTGTAATTGAACATATGATTTTGTGCTCATACACTTTAATTTTATTGAAACTTATAAGTGATTCATATATCCTGATGTTTTTATCAAAAATCTCAGATCTTGTTGACTTTCACTGCAGATTCCAAATGATCAAGTGTAGTTTTGAATTAGGCAAGTTTTCTGGGAGGTGCTCATCTATTCGACCTACCTCTTTCAGGTTATATTTAATGCCTGGAATTCACGAATGCTCCTCCTTCTTCTACTTCTACTCATTCCGTTGGTATGTGTTGCTCTGCTGTCATGTTTTCCCCCTAGCGAAGTTTTGATTCCTTTAGATGGAGTTAGAAGTTATTGATGATGAGGAGATTATCATTATTCTATTCACTGGATAAAGGAGGCTGAGAATAAAGTTGAGTAAATTACATTTAAATCTTTAAATTTAAGACATAATATCACACTTATTTATGATTTTAAATTTTTAGCATTTGAGTTTCTAAGTGATCAATTAGTTTTTTTTTAATTTTTATTATTAAAATTTTTCAAATATTACTTTTACTTCTCTCTCCTTGCGATCTCCTTTTCTTTTACTCCTGTTGAGAAGCAGGCAGAGGCCGCCTTCTCTCTCTCTCTCAAACTTTGCCAATCCCATACACACCCAGTCTACTCCTCAATAAGAGTAGGACTGTAGGAGAGAGTGGACAGCTAGCCCCTCCTTTGCCTGTTCTAGGAGAGAGAGATATTTTAAAAAAAAAAAAAAAAAATTGTGATTCACAAATTTAAAATTACAAATCTACTTAATATTATGTTTTAAACATAGAGATTTGAATGTAATTTATTTTAAAGTTATTTCTGCAAAATTGTGAAAATTTAATCCACAAGGTTGCAATTATTTTTCGATGGACAGACTTAACATTTAAAATTTGTTTGTTTGTAAAGTTAAATTTAATAAGGTTAAAATTAAATTTATATAGAAATATTTTTTTATTAAAAATTGTGAATGATGTGAAATAAAGTTAGTTATTATGTTGGGATATGTGAGAGATATGATATAAATTAATTATTATTTTAATAATATGTATAAGATGTGATGTAAATTTAATTTTTAATATTAAATTTTATATGTGATGTTATATGTCTGATTAAAATTAAATTAAATTAATTTTAAATCTTAGATAAAATAGGCCTTATTGATTCCTCGTAATTACAGGCTACTTGAATCTAACCCCAGTTTTCTCTGTCATCATTTTGGGATTAGTGTCAGGTCCCTCTCCAGCTTTGATTCTCGAGCACAATATTAGCCAGCTCCTCATGATATTTATTCTGATTCTCCCGTGATATTGAAATATATCTAAAATTTAATATGTTCATGATTTTCTGCGAAGTAGGAGACAGAAATTCTTGTCAGTGGATGAAATTCTGTTCACTTGTCATCATGAAAGACTGGTGAGTTGAATGGACTTTTTTTCTTCGTAGTATGAAAAATTTGATGCAGAAGAAAGAGTAGTTCAACAGAGAATATAAAAAGGCCGGAGTTTAATGATATAATTATCAAGCCGTGATTCTCCAAAATGAAATTTGAATATATAAATGATAAATACTTTATAGCTTTAATAAGTGATTTTAAATTTTAAATTCAATAAAAAATTTTGTGTAGCAGTTATACGGTAATGATGCCATCACATAGGAAAAAGTAATTTTTTTATGAGACATTTAGACGGTAGCCATAAAAATTGAGTTAATTTACGGATTTTATTATAAATCTCACAATATTACAGTTATCACATTTAAAATAGCTATTTTTTGTTTTTCACATTCTGCAGTAAATTTTATTAGAAGGTTTTATCATAGTTAAATCTCAATAAAATCTTAGTCATTGAACGTATCATTTAACCATCGACTTTCATGTTAGGGCATCATGGAGCTGCATTGGTTCTGGCGACAGCATATTCACGAGAGGCGGCAGCATATTCATGCGATGCGGCAGCGTATTCTCGCGAGGCAACAACGTATTCACGTGAGCATCACTTTGCTATTTGCATCTTCTTCTTACGCGGGCATCGCGAGCGGAGATCAGACCTTTCTAAGGCTGGCGGCGACAGAACTTTGAAGCTGCAGAAAGGTTTGATGATCGCTCACGATGCCCGCGTAAGAAGAAGATGCAAATAGCAGAGTGATGCTCGCGTGAATGCGCTATCGCCTCGCGAGAATATGCTGCCGCATCGCGTGAATACGCTGCCGCCGGAACCAATGCAACTCTGCGATGCCCTAACATGAAGGTCGATGGTTAAATTATGTGATCAATAAGTGAGATTTTGTTGAGATTTAACTATGATTAAATCTTCTGATAGAATTTACTGCAGGATATGAAAAATAAAAAAATAGTTATTTTAGATGTGATATCTGTAATATTTTAAGATTTATAGTGAAATTCGAAAACTAGCCAAATTTCTGTGTCTACTATGTAAATGTCCCTTTTTTTATTTACGTGGTATTATTGACGCATAAGAATCATAGTTGGATTCAAAGTTTTGAAGCTATTTATTAGAATGTTTAGTATTACTTACATAAAGCATACATACCTATATAATGTGCATTATTGTCATGTAAGTGTAGTAGAACTAAAGATATCAAGTGAATAAGTAGGTATACACAAAAGAACAAAATGAGAGATGAGTCTATTTATGAGAATGTTGAAATAGTTTTAATTGAGAATATAACAACATCAATAACAGCAACCAAGACTTAATCCCACTAGGTGGGGTCGACTACATGAATCCTTTGTTTCCATTGCGCTCTATCAGTTACCAAATTCTTATCTAGGTTTAAGTAACTAAGATCATTTTTTATAGTTTTTTGTCATATTTTCTTTGGTCTCCCTCTTCTTCTTTGTACATGAGCAAAATCTAATAATTTAATTTTCTTAACTAGAGCTTCGGTCGACCTACAATTTACATGTTCAAACCATTTAAATTGACTTTCTCTAAGTTTATCCTTAATTGGTGCAACTCCAATTTTTTCGTAGATATGCTTATTTCTCATTCTATTTTTTCGTGTATACCCACACATCCACCCTACCATCCTTATTTCTGCAACACTTATTTTATTTATATATTTTCTCTTTGTAGGCCAACATTTAGCACCATATATTATCGCTAGTTTTATCATAATTTTATAAAATTTATCTTTTAAGTCTGGATGAAATTTTTCTATCTCACAATACACCAGAAATATTTCTTCATTTTAATTATCTGCTTGAATTTTGCTAATAACGTCATTATTTTCAATTAAGAATAAATTAAAAAAAAATCATACTAGATAGTTTAAATATATAAATTATAGAATGATTAAAGCTCAAGTTAGAAGAATTTGATTTTTTAGTTTTGTCATATAAAATTTGAATTTTTTTACAGAGAACACTTTGTAGATTGATCACCAGGTTTGGAGGGATCTAGATGAGATACTAAGGATTTAATTGTCACCTGAGGGAACTTAAAGTTATATTTGGAAAAAAAATTGCTAAAAAAAATGGAACTTTTAGTATAAGTAAAAATAAAAAAATGTGTTTAGTAAAATAATTTTTAAAAAAATTTGAGCTTTGAAAACCTAAAAAACAGCCATAATTGCAACTTAAAATTTTTTTAAAAACTGTTTTAATTTTTACAAATTTAAAATTTAAATTGCTGTCAACTAATTTATGCAACATCAATTAATATTATAGCTATTAATTACTTTATATTTATTTTTATAAATATTGGACATAAATTATTATATATATATGTATGCATTTATATATTAATCTTAAAATTAATTTTAAAACAATTATACATATTGTAAATATATGTTAATTATATTTTTATAATTATAATTATTCTCCATAACCAGTTTATCTATATAATATAAATTAATAATTGAATAATTATATTTTATGTGTTTTTATAATATTGATATTAATTTAAAATTTATAATTATATATATATCCATTAGTAGTTATAAATAAAAAATATATTAATACTACATATAATTATTATCTATCAATAGAATTAAAATTTAAATATATATATTTCATTTAGTTAAAAAAATAATTTAACAATATAATCTTCATTAAATAATATTTTAATAACTTTTTATAGTTATTCCTTAAAAAAATAACTTATAAAATAATAATTTTTTATGCATTTATAAAATATAATATTTTTTTATATAATATAGCAATACCTATATCCATTAGTAGTTTTAAATAAAAAATATATTAATACTACATATAATTATTATCTATCAATAGAATTAAAATTTAAATGTGTATATATATATATATATTTCATTTAGTTAGAAAAATAACTTATAAAATAATAATTTTTTATACATTTATAAAATAAAATATTTTTTATATAATATAGCAATACCAAATAAAGTCTTAATAAAGATTCTATAATGGCCATGTGAATGGTGAGATTAATGTGGCACTTTCATTATAAATTTGTTATATTTATTTATTTTTATAATTTGTATGTGTTTTCACATGTGTGCATTGTAGAATGTAGATAAAATATCTACTAAAATATTATATATGTTTTGATTCCTTGTACAAGTGAAAACATCACTCCATTGTTCTTAAATTAAACTTTTTTTTACCACATCGAAATTACATTAATTTATTTAAATTTGAAAGGGATACAAATATATTTTGAGATTTAAAGAAATGAATATAGTTAAAAAAATTTATTTTTCCAAATCAATCAAAGAAATTATTGCTCATAAATTTGACATTTATTTTTTTGGATTTTTACATACAGTACATAAAATTTATATGAAATTACACATTTCACCATCAATTCGTAAATATTACCACTATCACACCATATTCATTTAAATTTTACGCATTTCACATATTTCACATATTTCATATACTTTATAATATTATATATAAATTAAAATATATAAATTTATTAATATTTAAATTCTAATATTTATTTTTATTTTTTACTGTAAACATAACAATTTTCTTACTTCAATTAAAAATTATAGTCATGTGGATTTAAATTCGGCACACTAATTGAAAATTTTAAATAGGATAAATAAATTAAAATACATAAATTCATAAATATTTAAATTATTATTTATATAAATTAATTTATTTATAGTATTTAATTAATATATTAATAATATAGTTAAGATCAAGGCCAATTTAGAAAGGTGAAGTTCACCATCAAAGAATATGGTGTGAAATATGTGAAATACGTAAAATTTAAATGAATATGGTGTGATAGTATAATACTTATGAATTAGTGGTGAAATACGTAATTTCGTATAAATTTTATATTATGTATGTAAAAACCCCTTATTATTATTATTATTATTTTCTTAATGGGGTGGTATAATTTGTTTTGATTCCATTCGGTTTCTAGTACCATATCTGAGCCCTAATTCAGGACTTACCCTACTTCCCAGGATTCCTTGGCGGTCAATCAGTCCCCTTCTGAAATCCAAGTTCGAAGAGGGCAGGAGAAGAGATTAATCGAGAAGAAAGGAGGCGGCTTGTTGAGGTTTGATCTACGGATTTCTGATATGGCGGAGTGTGAGGGTGGTGGTGTTAGGGCTAAGTGGTTTGGAGGCAGTGAAGGCACAGAGGAGAAGAAGACGAAGAAGAAGAGCGACGGTTCAAATTCTTCATCAGGCGCCAAGAATGATTTTGAGGTCAGGATCATAATCGCGTTTCGATTGCATCCCTTTCAGCAAGGTGTTTCTTTGGCCCTTTTTTTCTCCAAGTTGGTCATATTGTTAAAACCGAACTCGACTTCTTTTGCCGGTGCATAAGCCTTTGGAGATGAGCGACCCGCTGAAAGAAGGGAGGGAAGAAGTGGACGGTCCCAAGGTAGTAGATCTGGTACGTGAAGTAGGGTTGTTGTCTCCTCTTATCTGAGGTATCATTAAAATGAAATACATTTCTATCTTTCTGTCCTTGTGAAATTGATGGTATTGATGGCAGAGCGATGAAGACGAATCGGAATGTGAGACTACATTATTGACAAAGAGGCCGAAGAGGAGAGCTGTCTTCGATCGTGAGAATAAGGATCAGGTGATGAGAACTTGTATATTTAGTTTTCAAGTCTTTTTACACTTTTCTTATCATGGATTCCTTTGGTTGGAATTTGTTATTTTTGGATATTAGAGTTCCAAGAGGAAGATTCTGACTGGTGATGATGCACTAATGTGCCATCAGTGTCAAAGGAATGATAAAGGCGATGTGGTGCGGTGCGCAACATGCACTAAAAAACGATTCTGCTATCCTTGTATGACACGGTGGTACGTGGTTTTCTTCTTCTTCTCCTTGTCATCTCATACGAATGCTGGGAAATTGTTTCTTTGTTATTTGATTCCCTTCAGGTGAATCTTTGTGTGGGATATTAAATTACTTACCCTTAACTGCTCTTTTGATTGATGGAATGTTTAAGGTTTACATTCATTTTTGGATTGTGAATTAGCATTGATTTTTCGTACTTACACTGAAGCTAACATGAGGGTTTTTTTCCTTTTAATGCCATGTTTTCAAATTGGTTGGCGTTTCCTAAAATGAGTTGACTGCAAGAAAGATTGTAGTGTCATATTTCTTCCCATTATAGCTATGCTGCAACCTTTACTCACTATGCTGTTACATGTATTTGATGGTGGCATGTAGGTATCCCCAGTTAACACCTGATGACTTTGCTGAGAAGTGTCCAGTTTGTCGGTTCAATTGCAATTGCAAAGCCTGCCTTCGCATGAGAGGAATTAAAGAGGTCCACTGCTATTTTTCCCACCTGTGATCCACAGTTGTTTAACCCTTAATTTATTTCAATTTTTCCAACATCTTACTCTCCATATAGCAGCCTCCTAAAAAGAAGATTAAAGAAGAGGACAAAGTAAAATACTATTATTACATTTTGCATTTGCTGCTTCCATGGTTCCAAGAATTTCGTAAGGAACAACATTTAGAAAAGGAAACTGAGGCTCAGATAAATGGTATTGAACTTGTAACGTTGATCATGTTTTCTATGTGATAATGAATCATTCCTCATTCTTGCTCAATTTATTGTACACTGAGACATGCTTCTGTTAACTAGGTGTTGATGTGATGGAAATTAATTTACCAGAAGCTCCTTGTGGCAAGGGTGAACGAGTATACTGGTTAGACTTTGCTTCAGTGATAAGTTGCTGCTGTTTATGCTTTCATGTTAAACCTTTGATAAACTCAACTATTGCTTGGTATCAGCAATTTTTGCAGCACATCAATTGTAGATTTCCACAGAAGCTGCCCTAGTTGTTCTTATGACCTGTGTTTGTCTTGCTGCCGGGAGCTTCGTGAAGGCTGCCTGGTTGGACAGAGCAGAAAATATGGCATAAATAATGCTTTCTCTGAAGATTATTTGAATTTGCTACCGGGATGGAAACCTAATGCTAATGGCAGTATTTCTTGCCCGGCAAAGGAAATTGGTGGCTGTGGTGATGCTCTTTTGCAGTTGAAGTGCATGTTTCCTGAAGAAACGATGTTGATGTTAGAAAAAAAGGCTACCACCATTGATAGATTGGGAAGTAGTATCCTTGCCGACTCACCTGATAGTTCTAGAGCATGCTCCTGCTATTCTGCAGGGGAGATTGATTCTAGTAACAATTCCTTGAGAAAAGTAGCATCTAGAGAAAGTTCAACTGATAACTATTTGTACTATCCAAGTTCTAGAGATATTCAAGAGGGAGAAGTGGAGCATTTTCAGAAGCATTGGGTCAAGGGTGAGCCAGTGATAGTCCGTGATGTTCTTGATTTAGCCTCTGGATTGAGTTGGGAGCCAATGGTTATGTGGCGTGCATTGCGGGAGAAGAAAAGGAAAAAAGTGAATTCCGAGAATTTTGAAGTTAGAGCGATTGATTGTATGGACTGGTGTGAGGTTGTCACTGACTTTATCATATTACGGAAGGATAAGTCATTGTTCATTGTTTCTATGCTTAGCATGGGTTGCATGAATGACAATGTAACTGTGTCTTGTTTAGCTTTTCCATGTTGCTAGTTAAGGTATGTTATGCTTTGTGCTAGCATCTTGGTTTCACTCGATCAGCAAAAAATGAATTACAAAAACTCTAAAACAACCAGGTCACTTTTTCAAATATTTTTTTGTCTGTGATATGAACCATAAATTGGTACTAAATATTGTAACAAGTTATTTTACATTTGAAACTCTGTAGTGTTCATAAACCAATACCTGTTTACGATTCCACTTATATTCTATAAATACGTTGCTTCTGGCACTTTGGTATTGATACTACTCATTAGTATTGATTATATAATAGTATTTGGTATAATTAGAAGCTCATCATTGTTCTTGCGTTTTGGTATTAATGGATTTTAATAATATGTTTCAAAGAAATAGCTTTATTTGGTCTTTTCTGTAGTCACATTTGTTTGGCTATACATTAGAATTTCTGAATGGGTCTGCTTGTATGTCTCCTGAGTCTCATAGAGGTTGATACCTGAGTGCCTGTAGCTGCTCATTTCAGGCTCTCAGAAAGTTGGTTTTTCTGCTCTAAACGTTCATATGATATGTAGTCTATTTGTTAATGATTGCTTAATTCAAAGTGTACTGTTTGATATTGTGTTAAATGCACGCATCATATTCTTTGACGGATTCATTATTTTATGATGCACCTATGTTGTTGTCTTAATGCATATTTGCATATGGAATTTGTTTTGTTAGATTTTTGCTTAATTGTTGGTTAATGGTATTTAGTGATGTTGCAGGTTGAAATAAATATCAGTCAGTTTTTTAGAGGCTATGCAGAGGGGAGATATCATGCAGATGGTCAGCCTGAAATGCTTAAACTGAAGGACTGGCCTCCATCTAGTTCCTTTGAGGAGCGCTTACCACGACACGGTGCTGAGTTCATTGCTACTTTACCTTTCCAAGAATATACAAATCCTCGAGATGGCCTTGTTAATCTTGCCATTAAGCTTCCTAAAGATGTTTTGAAGCCAGACCTCGGTCCAAAAACATACATAGCTTATGGATTTTTTAATGAAATGGGCAGTGGGGATTCCGTCACTAAGCTTCACTGCGATATGTCTGATGCGGTATTGGAGTAAATCCTTTGTTTTGTAGTAGAATATTTTGGGTTGTCTGCTTTAAATCAAGGCATCAAAATAACTTCATGATTGCATTACATCCCATTGACTGATTATATTCAATGTGTGAAAATAGTTAAAGAGGTCAAACTCTGCCTTCCATAAATGCGCTGGTCCTTTTCAGTCATCTTTGGACTCTTTGGATTCTAACTTTGTTTATGATGGTCAATTATCTGTGCACTTGCATCAGTTTTTTTTTTCTACTTGCAGTGACATGTGTTTGCCCGTTTTATGTGTTAAATTTTGATAGAGTCGCTAATTTTCTTTGAAATGTTTTCTACCACTTTCTCTAAAATCAAGAATTGATTTGCTTAATGGTAAAACTTTGCCTAAACTTCATTTTTTTTTTCTATTCTGCCTGCAATTTATGTCACTTCCTTTTCAATCATTTTACAGACTGCATCTTCTATGAATCTTTGACACTTCATTGAAAATTTCAGATAATAGTGAAGTTTTGGATATGAAATGTAGTTTGTGAACAAGGGAAGACAATATCTCTACCACATTTGATTTGATAATGGAAATATGCCATTTAAAGATATATGTTTGACCTTTCTTCGTGAATCCAAGCGATCAACTTTAGCCAAGAGTGAGAAACTCGTAAGTTATTTACAGGAGAATTCTTTTATCTGCCATAACTCATGTCCCACTTGGCTTATTTCTATTAAAGTCTGCTTTGATAAACTTTTTTTCTCTTTTCACTCTTCTCTTGACATTTCTCTTAGAAATTTTGTTTGTCCTGCTATTTGTTTCTTCTTGCCAAATTTTATCATCTGTCATCACTCTCTCTAATGTATGCAACTACCAGTATGTATAATAATTAAGCTAAACATTCTTTTTATATCTGCTTTCCAGTGTTCCCTTGCTATCTGTTTTCCTATTTGGAAATATTCATTTGATATTTAATTTTTACTAGGCCCTCATTGATAAGCAGTTTCCTTGATTTGAGTTTTTTTTTTTCAGGTTAATGTGTTGACACATATGACGGAAGTTACTGTTAAGAAGCAAGTTCATTCTATGGTATGCAATAAGTCTATGATCAAATCAAGTACAGATGATAAAGAAGTTAGACCTAGTTTTGATTGTAATGACCGGCAGCTCCTTACTGAAGGAGTGGAATCGCAGAACTATGACCGCTTCAATGAAAGTATGTTAAACACTAAGAAAGAAGATGCTAAAGTCATGCTGGAACTTGATGGAATAATCTCAGATGCCATATTAGAAGAAAATCATTTTAAGTCTGAAACTTCTTTTGGTGTTACTCTTCAGTCCCAAAATCATACTAGTATTAATGATGGAGTGTTGACTACAATTGAAGGATTTAAACATGCATCTGGTTGCAAAGATGAAAAATGTGAAAAGCCTGATCAAAATGATTTGCATAGTGTGGGTAATGTTGAACATATTGTTCCTGAGACTGACGGGGATGGTGTGTCTTTGGGCATGCTTAATGATGTTGGAGATGGTTTTAGATTCATTGGAAGCAAATCTGAAGTTGATAAAAGATTGGATTCAGTATCTGAAGAAAATAATCAGAATAGTCAAGAGAAAGATGTCACTCTGCATCGAAGAAGGGGTCGGCCTAAGGGTTCATCTAATAAGCGTATTGTTGAAGAAGGGGTGTCTTTGGGAATGCGATCAGATGTTGGAGATGATTTTAGACTTGAAAGCAAATTCGATAAAATATTGGATTCAAGGGCTGAAGAAAATAATCAAAATAATCATGAGAAAGATGTCACTCCTTTACGTCGAAGAAGGGGTCGGCCTAAGGGTTCTTCTAATAAGCAGATTGTTGAAGAACAGATGTCTTTGGGTATGCGATTGGATGTTGGAGATGATTTTAGACTCATTGGAAACAAATCTGAAATTGATGAAAAATTGGATTCAAGGGATGAAGAAAATAATCAAAATAATCACAGGAAGTTTACTTCTCTACATGGAAGAAGGGGTCGGCCTAAGGGTTCATCTAATAAGCAGTCCGGAAGACAACTTAGATATCCCATCTCTTCATTAGATTCTGTATCTGTAGGCAATAAAGGAAAGCGAAGGGGAAGGAAGAGACCCAGTGATTTTGACATTATAGTGCATGAAAATCTCAAGCCTTCTACTATTTCAACTGAAACCCATGATCTTGGCTATCAGGGAAAACAAGAGAACTTCGATTCTGAAACCAAGGTGGGAGAGCAGTCCCAAGCTGTATTTGTCGATGGAGCGGCAAATGAGGAGAACAAGGAAGGCGGTGCCCTTTGGGACATTTTCCGAAGAGAAGACATTCCTAAATTGCAAGAGTATTTGCAAAAGCATTTTACCGAGTTCAAACATATTTATAATGCTCCAGTAGAGAAGGTACCATATGGCATATAAGTATAATTAGTAATTTTACACTAAGTTGCTATAGATTTATTTCAGTGTATGATATAAATGTTTCTTTCACAGGTGGTTCATCCTATACATGACCAGTCTTTCTATTTGTCGTTCGATCATAAAAGAAAGCTAAAGGATGAATTTGGTTAGAATTTTGAGCACAACTTATTTCTAGTACCCTTACAATCTTCATTGCTTTTTCTGAGAGCTTATTATAGGGTGTTTATCTAGGAATTGAACCATGGACGTTTGTACAGAAACTTGGAGAGGCTGTATTCATCCCAGCTGGATGCCCACATCAGGTTAGAAATTTGAAGGTATGTTCACCATTAGGGATCTTTTAAACAATCTTCCTCAATTTATAGAAAAATTAAATCCTCTCTATTTCAAGGAGTCTTAGGGAAACCTCCTCTTTATTCATGTTTGTGCACTGCCCCATCTGGCCAATTGATATGAGTTTTGATAGGGATTATGGAATTGTTTACATGAAAGCAATAGGTGTACATGCTCATTGTATGGTTTTGTCAAAATTTTAACTTGCTAACAATGCAAGTTAATGCAACTACAATCATTTGATACAGAAAGACACTAAATTCTTTTCCCATGTTTCAATATCCTCTTCCAATTTCCACATATACCCGTGTTAGAAAGAGAAAAGGTAGAAGAAATTGCTCGCTTGTCCACTGCATGTCTGGCAAGGGACCAAATTACCTTAATAGTTTTAGGAAGTTCCTCATTTTCCTCAAAATTTAGCTATTTATGGAATTGAACCATTTGCATCCATGTCCTTTACTAGCAACTATAGTGGATTGCCGCTCTGCTGCCTTTATTGCTCAGATACCGATAGTGCTACTTGTCAAGTCGCCTTAGCTTAATTCTCCTTTAATGCTAGCTCTAGGTGCATTGGCTCAAGTTGGCACTTCATCAACCACTACAACAACAATCAAGCCTTAATCCCACTAGGTGGGGTCGGATACATGAATCTTTTATTTCCATTGTGCTCTATCAATAATCAAATTCTTATCTAAATCTAAGTAACTAAGATTACTTCTTATGGTTTCTTGTCATGTCTTCTTTGGTCTCCCTCTTCCTCTTTGTACATGGGCAAAATCCAATAACTCAATTTTTCTAACTGGAGCTTCAATCGGCCTACGATTTATATGTCCAAACCATCTAAGCCGACTTTCTCTAAGTTTATCCTCAATTGGTGCAACATCAACTTTCTTTTGGATATACTCATTTCTCATTTTATCCTTTCGTGTATATCCACGCATCCACCTTAGCATTCTCATTTCTGTAACACTTATTTTATTTGTATGTTTCATCAACCACTACAACAAAAAATAAATATAACGACACTTTTAAGCAGCATTTAACTCTTTTTCATGTGGGCATCTTACTTATCAACGTTTAAGAATTAGTTAAAGTATCGGAGGTGCGTCACGGAGAATTTGTTAACAAATTAAAATGTCAGTGAACTAAATATAAGGACATTTTTTAAGATATGGTTATATCATATATGGTAGCACTTATTAAGTGTAATAGATAAAAGTTTAGATAATTTTTAATTGCCAACACTTCAAATTGTCGATAAATTAAATTTAATGATGCTTTTAACTTGTCACTATATGTGACACTTATAAAATATTGCTAAATAAAATGCTTGTGACAGATGTAACCCAAGTTGTCGATGCTTTAAAGCACCAATACAATAACTCTAATGGCCTTTTAAATTGTCGTTGCATGATGAAACTTTTAAGTGTCGTTAAATATAATACTAGTAAGCTTACATTTTTTAGCACTTCTAAGAAAGCATGAAAATAAATGGGATATTCTAAGAATATTTTTAAGCACTTAACAAATAATAACTTTAGAGGTTTTAATGTAAATAGAGTATTTGGGGGGTTTAATAAATAATATTTGTGCTATTTTGAGGGTTTTATATGTAATTAGAAAAGCTTTGTGAGTTTAATAAGTAATATAGAGAATGTTGGAGGTGATAGTGGTAGATCTCCCGGATTATTGTATTATAAGTTGAAACATGGTAGTTGTAACTAACCAAAAAGGTGAACAACATCAATTGGATTGTTGAGTCATAGGATCCTATAGAATAGGAGTAAAAGTTAATATTCTGTATAACTTGCAAAATAAGCATGGACAAGAAAAATAAGATATAAAAGCGCATTTCTTGAGAAATCAAGCAATCCTTAGAGTATATATTTTGCATGACGATTTGTAACATTGTGCGCATCTTAGCAATCTTGAACAAGTCCACTTTTCTACCGCAAATTAACTCATGATATTCTACTCAACACTTCAAGGATATGAATTTCTTCAAAAGTGTTATTCTCAGCGATACGAGTGTTAGCCCTCTTCCACAGCGAGGTTCATACAAATGTAAATAACTCAAAACCAAAAGTTCTATATGATAAAAATAGCCATTTTTGTCATTCCAGCTGGTAAAAACATTACTACTGCATAATTTTGTATTGAGAATTTGTTTAGCCATTCAAGTAGTTTCCCATCTAATTAAAAAGCACCATTCTTCAATTGTATACAGCGCCTTTGGAATGAAAGCCAGTTTATGGAGAGATTAGTAGTCTCTCTCTTTGTCTTCTATTGTATCTGCTTAGCTATTCAAAAGAGGATTGCAGCTTAGTTGTTAAGCCGTATGCAAGCAGTGATTTTTAAATTTGTCTCTGTAACTTGCCTTTCTGATTACCAACAATGGGATCAAGTTGGTATGCAAGAGATCAGTTGAAGACCTGACTTCTTAGCAATAGCGGCTTCCAGATAATCCGTGGGATTGATAGGGCAAGGAAATAGGGAGGGAAGGAAGCGGTTATATAACAAGATAGAGTTAGAAGCAGCCCAAAATGAAAATTGGAAAAGGATGCTGCTCCCAGATGTTTTGCAAAATGAAGATCCTGAAATTTTTTCGGATATTAGCACCAAAGGCTTTGCTCAAAACTTGAAACACACTTTTAATGAATCAGCATTCATTCAAAGGAATATGGAATCTCATGCAAACACACCTGAAGAGGAGTTTCTTTAAGGGGCTTCCTGAAGTTGAATTAAAATGGATGTGTGGGACAAAGGAGGCTGTTCTTAAAGCTGTTCGCGTTCATTTATCTCACGGATGGAAGAAATGGCATGAAGAGGCCAAAGCCAAATTGTAAAGGCAATTACTTGAGAACACGGTCCAGGCAACAAAGCTTGAAGACAAGTAACCATACCATGAATTTGGTCTTATCACTTCATGGAACCGTTACTCTTGATGATCACATTGATTGAGGGTTCGGATTTGGGGTAAACTTGATAAGGAAATCACACCTCTTGTTCAGCTCAATTAACTTCAGGGTTTCTATGATTACAATCTAGAATGGGCCTTTTGTTCTCCTTTTTCGAGGTAATACATTTGCCTTTAATTTCTACTAAAACTTAATCCATGAGCCTAATTAAATCCTAACAACCCAAGCATGGGTTTATCTAAATTCGACTCCTAAATAACCCTAAAAGCATTACATAATAATAAAAAACAAAGGGCAAATACTAATAGGTCTCTATAGTTTACCTATAATTACAATTTGGTTTATGTTATTTGAAATCCTGGCTTTAGGTTTCTATATTAAAATTGTAGGAACCTATTAGGTCCCTATTTTGATGTACTTTTAGGTTCTTTTTTTTTAAATTTAGGGATTTAAATGGTTTTAAAAAATATGGACTAAAATGTAATTATAAAAAAACTATAAGGACCTATTAGAAATTTACCCAAAAACTTGACACCTAACCTTCAGTGAAATGTCACTTCAATTTCTATTTCCAAAGAATGAATGTAAAGGGATTTAAAAATGAGAGAATTTATATATGTCACCTCTAAAGATAGGCATTTTACTCATCTAATTCTCAAAATTAGATACATATCATCCCGTACACTGAATACAAAATTACAAACCATATCCCCTCCATTAAGTAGGGAAAGAATATGATCTAGTTTTCATCTTATTTAAGTAGAACAAGATCTAGCTCTTTATCAAGATCGGTGTATTTTGTAATTATATATTCTAAGTATTAGGTAATATATGTAAATATGTAACTTTGGAGGACTAAACAAGTTAAAAATCTCTTCTTTATGGGTGACATGTAATGTAATTTCTCCTTCAAATATTAGAGTGAGGATAATTTGTGATATAAAGGCCTTATTTGGATGGGGGAAAAATCACCAAACTCTTTCAAAAATAATTTCATCAATATTTTATATTTATTTCGCATCATATATAAATTTAAATATTAAAAATTAATTTTATTTCACATCATACACAAATCTCATCTTAAAAATTAACTTTATTTCACATTCTGTATATATTAGTATTTTACATCCAACAAAATTCTTGACAATAAAATAACTTTATTTCACATTATAACATTAAAATTTATTTCTTTTTCTTTCTATCTCAAAAAAACTTCAAACATTAACAAAATATATTCCAGCCAAATAAAGCCAAAACATACAAACACATAATGGCACTTACAAAAACACATAGAACGAGCATCTTGATATCAAGATCCTAAAGTCTCTCAATGCATCAAATGAGCATTTAACCCTAATAGACAACATAAAGCCAATAAATTACCACAATAGGTTGAGCAATTAGATTAGCAGAATTCTATTGTGGGCATTCTTTTCGACTTTTTTTATCTTTTGGTTTGAGCTTTTTTTTTGGACAAGAGAAAAAAAATATTTTATTTTTTAAGTGTAATGGAAGAGAAATTTCTTTTAATATTAGAAAGTATGTAAAATGTGAAGTACTTTCAATTCTAATATTCGTATTTGTGTTGGTTGTGAAATAAAGTTAATTTTTATAGTTGAAATTTATGTTGGACAAAAAAATTGCCTCGAATCAAATGCAGAATTTAATATTTTAACAAAAATTTAATTTATTTTGTCTTACATAAGTTTTAATATTAAAATATATTTATTTCACATCATATATATATATATATATATATCCTTTTACCCAAACTAACTCTTCAATTAAATGCAGAGTTTGATGGTGTTGCATGCTTAACTTGCTATGACAAACAAATTAGAAATTACGTAAATATTTATGCTTTTTTCTAGAAAGATGCATAGGCCTAGTTGTATGAGAAGTTTTAACTTGTGCACGAGCATTGGTTTTAATTTGAGAGAAGAACAACAATCGAAATATGCTTTAACTTGAATTGTCATAAATAAGAAACATGCGTGAACTTAAACTATCAAAATGAACAAAAAGACACATGTTAGCTGGAGCTGAAGCATGTTGAGCAAACCTCTACGCTTCAAATTGCTTAGTCTGAAAGTACCAAAGTAAAAAGAGTTTAATGGCAATCTGTGAAGATTTAGCTTTTTATTTATTATAAAAAGAAAACTATGAAATTGGGTGAGAAATACTACAGGCATACTGTGGTTTTATGCATATAATAACCCTATGAGCATGGTACTACTATCATATACAGTTCTGGTAGTGCTGTGTGTGACAGCTAACATGGAGAAAGGAGCAATTGTTTGTTTTCCATAATTTTTGAGAGGTGAATCTACTTACATTTTACTAAAAACAATCTGCTTGAAAATTCTGCTATTGATAGTCAGATTATGCAGACTACAAGTTTTTGCATTTCTCTGTAGATATTTACTGGCTAACAATCAGCACATTTCTGTAGGTTTTAACTGTAGAAGTTTATTTGTCTTCATTTCTTTGGTACTAAACTTGATTACCTACTGTAGTCTTGCATAAAGGTTGCGCTAGACTTCGTCTCGCCAGAAAATCTTCAGGAATGCATTCGACTCACTGAAGAATTCCGGTTGCTTCCACCGGATCATAGGGCTAAGGAAGATAAGCTAGAGGTCTACTTTGTTTCTTTTTTCCAATGGAAATAGATTACAATTGCATATATTGTATATTTTAAGTGATCGAATATTTGTAATGATTCGTTCAGGTGAGGAAAATAGCGCTTCATGCCCTCATCCATGTCGTGGAAGTTTTAGAAGACAAGATAAAGTGATGGTGAGTTGCTCAACTCCCTCGTAATGTTAAGTCGGTGTAGTCGAGGTAAATGCTTCACTCATGCTAGTTTTCAGTCACACTTTTTCATTTAATTGATTACGACATGTGGGTATTCTAGCTCAATTGGCCTGTTCCTCAAAAAATTAGTCTGGTCGTAATTTCAATTGACATGTGAAACTTGTAGCTGTATTTTGTCGATGAAAGATTTCTTGCTCTGCTGTGAAGGTTGGTGTTGGATTACTGATTCAGCTGGAGCTAATGAGTGTAGTCTGTGGCCATCTTCCCGACGATCAATAGGATTTCAGACGAGAGTTTTTTTTTTGACGAATATCGCGGAAGTCCTTGTTCCAGTAGAGAAAGTTTGTAATTTCTACTTTATATATGGCTGGATTTTGTTGCCATTGTGTATTTAAGCTGAGCTTAATACTTGTATATTGTTCTCTCTGTGTTATATCATATATGATCACTTGTTAAGACCACTTTAATGCTGTTTTGATCACACATCAAGACATAACTTTTCTGTATCAGGTGAGCTTGTGGATTGTCTTTTTTGTATATTTTCTGAATGTAATGTTATTACGTGGTAATCAATTGATTTGAATGCTCTAGAACTTTTTGAATTATATTTAACCAGTTAACCTTAAATTTTAAAGTTCCTTTTTTTTTTTTGGAAGATGTTAGTGTATGTGCATTTTTTTAATGTTATGGTTTAGTGGTATTTTCTAGAATTTTTATGTTAGGGTTCAAACATAATTTGCTATTGCATAGGTTTGTGTGCTTGCTGATGATGAGTTAGACGTTGATCTTGATATGATTTTAATGAGTTAGTAATAGTTCAGTTCCTGATATAACTTCTTAAGTTAATATCAACGATTGTGAGCTCCAAGCAGAGGGCCAAAGTCAGTGAGAGAAAGAGAGTGAAAATGAGCAGTTGGATTAAAAAAGAAATTGACATTACAAAACTCAAAAGTGGAGGACCGAATTTGTAAAGTTTGGAAAAAAATAAGTTAGGATCTGGTTGCAATGACCCTTCACCTCAGGCATCCAGATGCAATTTTCCAAACAGTAATACTCCGAAGCACAAATCCGTGAACTTCGCGCTCGACTCCGCTGATATCCATCAGGCTCTCGATTTTCTTCTCCTCTAACCAAATTCTACCCACCTTCTAACCTACCCGTCTTTGCTGCCGTCGTCTTCTTCCCCCAACCGATCCTCAATCCGACAGAGCTTCCCTTCACCAAGAACATGGCGGAAAAATCTTCTCCCCTGCCACGACTCCTCGCCATTCACCTTCTTTCACTCTTCCTATTCGTCCCACTCTCCTATGGCCAAGAACCTCCTCTGCAAGGTAACTCCGCCATTCTTGATCCCCCACAATCTCTCACTCAACTGATTCCTGTGTGTTTCCAATCATGGCAGCGCTACTCCCCAACTACACACGATTCACCTTCGACGCATCGATGTTCCCGGCGGAGGCGGACTACGATTACATCGTCGTCGGCGGTGGCACCGCCGGATGCCCTCTCGCCGCCACCCTCTCCGTATCACACCGCGTTCTCCTCCTCGAGCGCGGCGGCGCCCCTCAGGAATTCCCCTCCCTCGCCAGCCAAGACGGATTCCTCCAAACCCTAGTGGACACCGACTCCTCCGACTCCCCGGCTCAGACCTTCGTCTCCCAGGAGGGAGTCCCCAATGCTCGCGGCCGCGTGCTCGGCGGCAGCAGCACCATCAACGCCGGATTCTACAGTCGCGCCCATCCCGGCTTCTTCTCGGCCTCCGGCATCTCCTGGGACATGGCCCTCGTCAATGATTCCTTCGATTGGGTTGAACGTGCCGTCGCCTTCCGCCCGGAGGTCCGCAGCTGGCAGTCCGCTGTCCGCGACGGTCTCCTCGAGGCCAATGTCACCCCTTACAACGGATTCTCCGTCCACCATCTCCCCGGCACCAAGATCGGCGCCTCCACCTTCGATTCCTCCGGCCGCCGCCACTCCGCCGCCGACCTCCTCAACTTCGCCTCTGCCGACAACATTCGCGTCGCCCTCCGCGCCTCCGTCGACCGGATCCTCCTCAGTTCCCCTCCCGGTTTGACCCATTTAAATTTCTCCTTTCTTGACGCTCCGATTTCTTCAGACGTTGACGGATATAATCTTCCGACCTAGGCTTTTCGTCGTCCTCCCCGCGCCGCCGGAGCCAATCGATGTTGGCGATCGGCGTGGTGTACAGTGACCGGTACGGGAGGCACCATCACGCGATGACGCGGCCGGGCGGCGAGGTCATCATCTCCGCTGGAACCCTAGGTTCGCCGCAGCTTCTGCTTCTGAGCGGGATAGGCCCCCGGCCGTACCTCTCCTCCTGGGGAATCCCCGTCGCCGTCCACAATCCAAACGTCGGCCAATTCCTCTACGACAACCCGCGCAACGGGATCTCCATCGTCCCCCCCACCCCTCTCGATCATTCCCTCATACAGGTGGTCGGCATCCCGAGCGACGGCGCCTCCTTCCTCGAAGCCGCGTCCATCATCGTCCCCTTCCGATCCCCGACCCGCTCAGTCTTCCTCCGCGATCCTTCTTCCCCGATCTACCTCACCGTCGCCACCCTAATCGAGAAGGTCCCCGGCCCCTCCTCCTTCGGCTATCTCCGCCTCGCCTCCCTCAACGTCCGGGACACTCCGCTCGTCCGCTTCAACTACTTCTCCAACCCCGACGACCTCGCGCGCTGCGTCGCCGGACTCCGGCGGGCCGCGCAGGTCATCGAAAGCCGCTCCATGAATGAGTTCCGGCTGCCGGAGTGGTGGGGCGCTGGCGGTGGTCCGAGAGAGTTTAGGTACGTTGGGGCCCCTCTGCCGGCGAACCGCTCCAACTATGCCGCCATGGCCGACTTCTGCCGGCAAAACGTGGCGACGATCTGGCACTACCACGGAGGGTGCTTGGTGGGGAAGGTGGTGGACGCGGAGCTGAGGGTGATGGGTGTCGGCTCTCTGAGGGTCGTCGACGGATCCATTTTCTCCGTTTCGCCGGGGACCAACCCCCAGGCTACTCTGATGATGATGGGAAGGTTAGTTAGCGGTTCGTTCATCTAATCTTTAATTTGATAAAGAAATGCATAAATAAAATATAAGGGTATTTTATTTAGGTCCCTGACATTTGCCAGTTTGATCATAAAAGATTCATAAATATCATTTAGGTCCAAAAAAATATTACACAAGACATCGTGGTTCGTCCGTAATAGAATCTGTTATATATTATAAAAATGACAAAAAAACTCTTAATTTATCAATTTTCAAAATATGTTATCACCTTTTTCAACTTGTCCAATCAAATCGACTGTGCGACGGCTGCCTGCGTGTGAGGCACATGGATGACGGGGAGCGAGGCAGCGTGTGGCAGCCGCCTGTGCGTGACGCCGCGTGCGGACACTTGCTCGTGGCCGCCTGCACACGAGGCCTCGCGAGGCGGCTGCTTGCGGCCTTGCCCTGTGAGGCGGCCTGCGCGCTAAGCAGCCTCGCCGCGCGCAGCTGCCTGCACGTGATGCCACGCGGTATATTTATATTTATTTTTTTATGAATTAATGGTATTTTTAACTTAAAAACGTAATGTTGGATCTGATTGAAAGCTTTTTAGGAATAGTTAAGGCCTTAGTGAACTATATAGTAATTGTTCTGAATCTAGACGACATGTTTTGATATTTGTGAGCTTATGTCAAACTATACAAACCTCAACGGCCTAAGTGGAATTACCCCTAAAATATATTTAAAGATAAATTAGTCATAAGTAATTATAATTTACTCATAATTATAATTTGATTGATATTTTTTTAAAATATTTTATTAGATTTCTAATTAAAATGGTAAGTTCTGTAAAGTTTTTATTTTATTTTACTTTTAAGTCTATATCTAAGGTAGTATATAAATATTTCAAATAATATTAGGAATCTTAACTAAAGAATTTTAAAAAATAAAAGTAATATATAATTATCGGTAAACTATAAGTACTTATCAGTAATTTACTTTCTATCTAAATACCTAATAAAAAATTTTATTTTCATATATATCCTCAATTTTAATTATTTTAAAATAATTATGTTTACATCACTAAAATTAAATTATTTTATATATTTATATTTAAATTTTTAGTGTTGCATATAAATTATAAAATTTATATAAAAATTAAAATATTTGTCAGATATATATGATGAGGTCTGTTTGAATTAGTAATTTTTATGTAATTTTATGATTAATATGGAATATCAAAAATTTAAAATAAAATATATAAAATAATTAAATTTTAATAATATATTTGTATTTTTTTATCTATGATAATGACAAAGTTAATTTTAAAATTATTTTTACATTAATTGTATTTTTAAGTTTTAATTTACTGAATTATTTAATAAATTAATTTTTAAATTTTTTAGAAGCACCAGAAGCAGTGTCATCACACTGATCAATTGCAGCTTTGGGCTTTAATATACTTGATGATTTATCGGAATTAGAGCCCAAAATTGTAATTGATCAATATAATATTCAGTTATTGAGATGGCATAATAAGATTCTTAGAATTATATGATGCTTTCGATTTAATAAATTTTAACAATTATTATAATTATTAAATTATAATTTTTTAAAAAATGTATATTTAAGTATTTACTTTAAAAAAAAAGTTTATAGTACCTGTGAAAAAAGTACTAAGTGAGAGGAATGAAAATGAAATGATTTTAATTTTGTGAAATTACGGGTAATAGAAGTCTATCTCAAGAACTTGAATCTGGTTACCTCTTGTATTTTTTTAATTTTCAAATTTGTTGTTCTTGCACATTATATATGAGAATATCTATAGATGAACATTATAACTTTATATGTAATTTTGTTTTTTTTTACTCTCTCAAATAAATTCATTTCTGAAAGGTATACTGGGAGAAAGATTAGTGAAGAGAGGAGTAGCCTAAGGAATGGGAGGAGGAGATCACAGAGAACTCATGGATGAGAACGCCGGCAGCTGCTTCTCGGCACTGCTGTGCCAAAATGCAAATAAACGGAAACTATGGGAATTTTTTGCAAACTTCCTCTTCATTTTTTTTTTTTTTTGTCTTTTCTTCTTATTTTTGTAAATTTCCTGTTCTATCTTGGCAATGAAAATGAAACTGAAAATTCGTCATTCACTAGTGAGATTCATGAGTATCAATAAAAAAAATGATTTTTTTTTATTTTTATTTCTTTTTCAAAAATGATAGTCTTTTTTTGTCTGAAAATGATAGTTTTTTTTTTAATGAAACAAAAATGATAGTTACATATATATACATTTCAGATCTTTAAATTTTAGGTGCAGACTTTTTAAACCTGATATTCTGTTTCTGTTATTATCAATTTTTATACTGATAATGATTAAATTTCAAAGTGATGTGTGTGTAAATGATACATAAAATATATATGTTATAGATGTATTAATTTTTTATTATTCAAACTGAAATAAAACCTTGTTTTGAACTACTTGAGGTCTGCTACTGCATGAATATTTGTCTATATTTAGGGGGTATTTGGTTCGTTGTTATTTTGATATTATGTTATGTAATGTAGATGTCATGACATCTGGATGTCATCTTTTAACTAATAATTTTATAATTTTATAGAAAATTATTTATAAATATCATTAAACTAAATAATTATTTTCTCTAGATAACACAACATAATGTCAAATAACATTGAACTAAACGCTCCCTTAGTTTTTTGTAAAATAATGCACTCTGAGTTCTCATCTTCACAAATTCACCACAGGTTTTCTATTTGTTGACAATGAATATTGTTAAATCATCTTAGCCATTTTAGAATAGAGATTTTAATGGAATAGCCATTTTACTAGAATAAATATGGGAATACCTATTCATAAAAAATAAATATAGAATAGAATAGTCATTCCATCTAAGTAAATATACCCTAACAGCTTGTTTGTTTCGAGCTTTGAAATGTAGTAGGGGTTAATTGTAGTATTATAAGTGGTAATTTCAACTCTGGTCGTTTGGTTGAAATGTTGTAAAAAAATCCTCGTTTGGTTGGCATATGAATGTATTGATTGAAAATTTAAATTGTTTGGCAAAAATGGAAGCACTTCAGTGGGTTGTACTCGTTTGGATCGAGCTTTGAAAAAGACAGAAGAAAAAATAATTTTAATTTTTCTAAATTTAAAATGAAGAAAATTTATTTTTAAAATTAAAAATTGTGTACGAAGTGAAATAAAGTTAATTCTAATAAAAAATTGTGTAAGAAGTGAATGCATGTAATTGTAATATTGGATGTAAAATAACTTCAACATCTCTTCGGACATAAGCACGTATGTGAGTCCCATCAATTGCTACAAGTGCATTCTGCGGAGCAGAAATTGAAATATGAAATTTGAATATAAAGTATAGTCGTAATACAATTTGTATAAGTACAACGATTGTATAAATTAAGTTCTTACCTGAAATACAGGGTCATATCTACTTCCAACAATGAAACGATCAGGTTCTCATGAATTTTGAGATTTAATGAATAGTGAACTAACATTATAAATTCCATCCAAGATCTTGTTAAATACTCTACTAATAGAATGTTATAGTAACTCACAAACTTCCCTGACTGCATCACAATGACCTGCTATTTTTAAAAATATTATCAACTACTCTGCACTAGTCATATTTCTAGTAATACACAATACTCTATTGTCCTCAAAAAATTTGACGAGCCCCAAAAAGTGGCGTGGTTCAATGCGAAATGCTTGCTTCGCACGTCCACTGTGCCCATTCAGAAAATCAATTATGTACTCATGACCTGTAAATGGTCGTGTGTACACGTGCAGATAAAGTCATCTTACTATGCAAGCTGTTTGCTCCCTTGAAAATGTATTGATCTATACTATCTTCAAGTTGATCTTGCATCGTAGATGAGTTCATAGAAGAATCAGTCGAAGTTGACTCCATTTTTTATGCTTATTCAATCTTGCTAGGAAACAATAGAAAATGTTGAAACAAAATGTAGGAAATCTGAATCACAATAAAAAAAATTATAATATTTTTTTCACAATAAAGAAATGAAGATAATAAACTTATTGAACTCTATAATATAATTAAATAGATATACAAACAAATAATTTGAGTAAAAGATATGCAAACATATGCTATATTACATACAAACAATATAAATAAATCAAGTAATACATACAACAATTTATTGTACGTAAAATCTAATTGGATCACACACGTTCTACATTCTTAAATTACACAGAAAATAGTGAACTATTTACAAATAAAGATATATAAAACTAGCATAACTTTCATTTAACAAATAATAACATAAATTTAAGTTCAAAATATACTCAATATAAATTAGACAATCTTACTGGTGCCTCAATAATATATATAATACACCGTCAGAGATGATAAATGCAATAATATAAGGGCTCAGCCCCTTCATATTGTATTCAAAGAACTATGTAAAATCTGTTAATATCTTATTACAATACTTCAACAACATAAAGTTCTAACGAATAGGAAGAAGAATTTGCAAAGAAATCTAAATCCGCTGCTTTATAATTGCATTTTTTTTGTTTAAACACAATTAATTTAATCCATGCGGCCAAACTGTCATCATCCAAATCAAGCAATATAATCTTCAAATTATCATCTTTGACAACATATTCTAATGCAATGGCTCTTTCTTCCCATGTAATAGAAGACAAAGCGGCCAACCGTTCTATGCAAAAAGATTGTATTTTTTGTGAATTTAACTTTAAGTCAATTTTCTTGCCATATAGACTTATGTACTCAGAATCTATTTTTAACTTTAAAAGTCCTACACTCTTCATTGAATCCTTAGTTGACCTAGAGGCAGTTGAACGTTTGTTGGAGCCAATTTCTTTCTCATCATCCTCACTTTCTTGCAACACATTTGCCTTTCTGTTTGGATGATGAGGGTTTGAATGGCTGTGCTGTGCTAGGTCCCAAAATATCCAATAATTTTAAATAAAGTGGACACTTCATTCCCCAATATGATTTATACTTCGGATCTGCCTGCAATATTTGAATGTCTTACAAGGTAACATAGGTACGAAAATAAAAAAAAAAGAACGTGCAAATTAATACAGACCTCAATAATAGCTTCCCATCATGAATCCTCCATATCTATATAGCCTTCTTCTTTATTGAATTTCACCCCAATTATATTAGAGAGATCATAAAACTTCCTCCAATTATCTTTAAAACTTTTTCAAGTATTCTTCCTTAGGGTCTGCCACCCATTGTATTATATCTACTAATAACACGAGGTCATTCATTAGTTACTGGCCCCCCTGAATTACACAGTCCATTTATTTTGGACTCCCACACAGCTAAGATCAAGTTCTCCTTATCAAGTTCAGTTACTCCTCTTCCAGAAGACTGCACTGCATCTCCTCCTTCAACTTTAATTTTCTTGTTAATATTCGCCTTCTTCATCTGCTTACCACTGTCCTTATCACTTTCAATTAAAATCGGATTCAATGACTTACCCTGCTTTGTCATGTTTTTTCTTTTTCTTGTTATGCAGAGCTTGATTTCTATAGTAATAAATATGATAAACGATATTATATAAGCTCTATTAGTAATGAATAATACGTCACATAATAGTACTACAATAAACTAATAACGATATCTACAATAAAATACAATAGTATGTGTGCTTACTTACGATGAAAGTAATCAGTAATTAGTCTTTTGGATTTTTTCTTAGACCACTTCTTCACTGTGGTAGACTCACAATCTGAATATGGTGAGCTTGTAGCCATCCTTCAACGCAATCATTACATATTCACAAGATCATCGGATTCGCAATGAAATTATAAAAATGCTAATGAAAAAACTTACAAAACCTGTATAACTATAAAATAATTTGTTCTTTGTTTGTAAAAATATATCCAAAATACTAATATACTATTTCTAGATAACGATAGTATTGACCTCAGGATCGAATAAAAATTTGATCATTGCTTAAAAGAAAAATACAAATGTGAGTTCGTTACATAAACTCATAGCACATTGAATTGTGAATAGATGCAAGCGTTTTCAGACTGGATGCCTCTTGTATGTGGTCAGCTTAGATATGTGCTTCAACATGGAGTATAAATTTAAAAAATTATTGCATCATGTCTGAGTCAATACAAAATATAAATGTAATATTTCCACATAAAGATAGTATTGACCTCAGCATCAAACAAAAACTTGATCATTACTCACAAAAAAATGCACATGTGACTTCGATACATAAACTCAGTGAACAGATACATATATTTTCAAATTGGATGCCAAGTATGTGGTGAGGTTAGATATGTGCTTGAATATGAAGTATCAATATAATTAATTTTTTCATCAAATCTACTTTGAGTAGATCCAAAACACAAATATAATATATAGAAATAAAGTGAATAGATACCACAAAAGCTAATGTATATTTCTCCAAGAACACCTATAGTGAAAAGTGAAGTCATTCCAATAAAACTATTAAAAGAAAAGAAACTTTTTTGACTCAGGAGCATAAACTTTATCACCAAATTTTGCTCTATGCTATGCAATTCCTTTCTCCCCCGCTAATTTTCATATTCTAGATCCTATGACACAGAGAACAGGAAAGACACAGTTCTTTTTTTTTTTTTTTGGAGATTTGAGCTTATGGCTAAGGACTAATCAAACAATCACAAATCAAAGATAATATATGCTAGAAATTCAACAGAGCAAATAAGAATGCATCAAAGAAAACTCTTTTAGCGAATGCTCATTATTGTCAAACCAAGAAGTCAAAAAGGCATGAAAGGCAATCAGAAATTAGCCAACATAACATCCTTTAACCAAATGCTCTTCATGGCTTCAAAATAAGGAAAATCAGAGCTAAATATACTAAATGAATTACCAAACAACCACAGATTACAAATATTATCATAGTACAAAATCTACTGAGCAAACAATGAGGCATCCAGAATAACCATTTTAAGCAAAATGCTCATCATCGTTAGCCAAGTGTATATTAGCTTCAAATTAGAAAAATGGCATATAGGTAAAAGACTAGATTCATGCCAACATTAACATAGAAGCTGAAGTCCTTTATTTGTTTTCAAACTGCACAAGAACATGGTATAAAATCAACCCAGCAAACAAGGAGGTATCCAGAAAATTCTTCAACCAAATGCTCATCATCGTCAAACCGAAATATAGGAAGAAGGCATGAATTACAATCAGAACCATAATAAACTGATTTTTTATTAGCACATACCAAATGCTTCGAACTATGGATCTACCAGCAAGGATCAGAAAAGTCCATGAATGCACTTCATATCAAAAAAATAATTTAATTGAAATCATATAGTTTGAGCTGTGTAAACTGTGGGAAAAAAATCAGAATCATGCCAACTTTGACATAGTCGATAATGTACAGAGAAAACAGGAAGAAACAGGTAAAAATCGTAACCACAAGCTCATCATTGTCAAACTCAGGCTAACCAAATGCACTTCATGGCTTCAAAGTAAGGAAAAATCAGAGCAAACATAGGGTAGGGTATGACAGTACAGTACTCACCCTGCGTAGCACGATCAGCAAAACTTGCAGCAACGAAAGCGAACCGGAGGAAGGAGAAGAGAAAGACGAAAATTTTTTCAGCTCTGTAAACTACAGGTAAAAGACAAGAATCATGCCAACTTTTACATACTCGAAAATGTACAGAGCAAATAGGAAGGAACCAGGAGAATCAGAAGCACAAGCTCATCATTGTCAAACTCAGGTAAACCAAATGCATTTCATGGGTTCAAACTCCGAAAAAACCAGAGCAAACATAAGGCTAGGGCACCGCAGTGATTATACTCACGCAGCAAGAACAACAAACCTTGTGGCAATACAGAAATCGAACCGGAGGAAGGAGAGGAGAAAGGCGAAAATCTACTCAGCTGTGTAAATTAACAGGTAAAAGACCAGAATCACAGAGCACACAAGAAGGAACCAGCAAAACCCTAACCACAAGCTCATCATTGTCAAACTACCAAATACACTTCATGGCTTCAAACTCAAGAAAATAGTAGAGCAAATATAGAGCATCACAGTGATTATACTCACCCTGCGTAGGAAGATCAACAAAACTTGCGGCACCGAAAGCGAGCTGGAGGAAGGAGAGGAGAAAGACCGAAATTTTCTCGAGACGTTGGCGGAGATCCATCGTAGGAAGGAGAGGAGAAAATCCGCAGCTTCCTTCCGTATCAAGCCGCTTTGTAGCTGAGCTGACCGAACACTCGCAACTCCAGATCTACCGCGGGACACTGCGCTGAACCCGCAGATAGCGACAGAGTTATTCGGCTGAACCGGTCGTTTGGCAGGAGCGATTAAAGAGAGGTTTTTATTAAAAAATGTTGAAACCAAACATGGCCTAAAAGTATCATTCTAAAATTACTCTTATTCACACACATACACATATGTATATATATTCATGTATGCATCTTTTTATATATACTACATGTACAAATATACTTATATAAGTTATATTCATCTAATTATTTATATAAAATTAAATTTAATAATAATAACATAAAAATTTATTAAATTATATTTATAAATATTTTAGTATTTTTTTTCTATTCACTTCTTATTTCATATTCCATTGAATCAAACAAAGAAATTATTATTTTATTTTTCTTAGAATAATAATTTCATCGTTATAGAATAACAATTTTATTCCAATTGCATTCTATTTGATTAAAGTAAATATACTATAAATGAAAACCTAATTACAATCCCCAATTACCAAAATGAAGCCTTTAAGCTTGTGAATTAAAATAAAAAATAAGTATATATATATATATTTATATTTGCAAATTATCCGAATCCAGAAGCTAATTAATCTAGCTATCACCTAATCTAAAATCTTAAACACCTACGTTATCACCCGTGATAATTTTATATTCTTACATACTTTTCAGGTCATAAATTAATTTATTTTACGGCATGTTTTTCATTTTTTTAAATCTAACATAATTATTTTAAGCTAGACATAATTGGATCACCTAAACTTGATCTTTAACTTAATTAGATACATGTCACATTAATTTTTAATTTATCAATTAATCTAAAAATTTTAACTTATAAATTATAGTCCGGAATAATAATCTAATAATTTTATATTCTTATAAAGAGGAACATATGAAGTGTTGCAGAGGAAGACCAAGATCCGCTCGCCAAGCCGCTGACTTTCTCCCAAGCGCTGCTTCCTCCCCTTCATCTCCACACTTCTCGGAGCAAAGATCTCTAGAAAAAGTCAACCCTGACATTTATATCACAAAGCTCTCATCTTCTCCCTTCCCCTTCCCTACTTCATCCCTCATCCATGGCCTCCGAGTGCTCCTCTCTCCCCCACTACCACCACCACCGTCACCTCTTCCCCCTCCTCCTCCTCCTCCTCCTACCTCCTGTTCTATTCTCATCCGCCCTTGCCCACAACATCACCACAATCCTCTCCCAATTCCCCGACTTCTCCCTCCTCAACTCCCTCCTCTCCCAAGCTCAACTGGCCGGCGACATCAATCTCCGGCAATCCATCACCGTCCTCGCGCCGCCAGACTCCGCCCTCGCGAACTTCTCATCCCTTCCGCAGGCCACCCTTCGGGACCTCCTTGCCGTCCACGCGATCCTCGACTACTACGACGACGGCAAGCTCCGCCAACTCGCCGGAGGCTCCGCCGTCGCCGCCACCCTTTTTCAAACCACCGGCCGCGCAGCCGGCCAGGAGGGATTCGTCAACATAACCCGCATGGGCAACCGCGTCACCATCAACTCCGCCGCCGACGCCGCAGCCGCCGCCGATGCCGTTGACTACGTGAAGGTCGTCTCCACGCAGCCGTACAACATATCTGTGCTTGAGGTCAGCGGCGTCATCATCCCGCCCGGCATGAAAAACGAAGTCGGAGGCGGCGGCGGCGGTGGAGCGGCGGGGACGGCTCCAGCCCCTGCTACCCCACCGAGCTCGCGGAGCGGCGGGGTTCTTCCTCCTACGCAGTGGGTGGCTTCTCCGGCACCATCGACACTGTCGCCGGCGCCGTCGAAAGATTGGCCGAGGACGCCGCCCATGGCCGGGGGACATGTTCCGCCTGCGACTCCTCCTACGCCGGCTGCCATGAGCGGGTTGTCACCGACTTCAGTGATCACAACTGATGGCGGTGGTGCTCCGGCTCCCGCAGAGGTGGCCGACGGTAATTCTTCTCCCGGTAGGACGACGGCGATGAATGGGGCTTGGATTGCGGCTTGTTGTCTCGTTTTGTTAGGAGGGGTATTTTAGGTTTTGATACTTTTAAATTTACTAATTAATTTAATAATTTTGCATTTTATATTCAATCATTAGGTTGATTGAAATGTTTTTTTTTTCGTTTTTCTTTTTTTTTTTTTATGAGAAGCGATGTGGGGAATTGTATTTTAGAATATTTTTTATCCCTAATAAATATGCAACTGGATTTAATTTTTTTTTACTTGAATATTCAAATCTAATTAAATCAATATAAATGTAATAAGTTGGCACATTTTTTTGATGTGCAATCCCCTATATAAGATCTTGCCCATTTATCCCTTTGACAAATTTCTATGTTAATAGGTATAAATCTAAATTATATATATAACAAACTAATAAAAAAAATTCAAAATCAACCTCTCGTTAGCTTTTTATTTATTTTGTGTGACTTGAATTTTTTGAAATTTATATCAATATACATTCTAAAAGATTTGTTCAAAAATAATTTTATTAAAGGTTGATGTTTATGACAACAGTTTTCAAAAATATGTATAATTTAAAGATTTTTTAATATTATATAAAATTTTGAGAATGTTTCTCAAATAGGTTAGAAATCCACACTAAAATAAATTAGCTTAAAAGTAAAGTAAATTGGCCTTGTTTAGTTTGATTTTTTTTAGACAAAAAAACAAAAATATTTTATTTTTTAAATTAAATTAGAAAAAAATTATTTTAATATTAAAGAGTATATAAAATATAAAATATTTTAAATTTTAATATTTAAATTTGTGTTAGATGTGAAATATTAAAGTTAATTTTTATAATTAAATTTTATATTGAATAAAAAAATTGAGTTTAACTAAATAAAGCTAAAAATTGTTGTCTAAAAACATGAATTTCGTTTTAAGAATAAAAAAATATTTTTCATCATAATTAAAGGTCTCAAGAAAAGGTTAAAAATATGATAGAAATAATTAATATAGTAAATGTATTATTAATATATATATATATAT
>JAEMOT010004059.1:107773-133966 GCA_019297695.1 Apostasia ramifera
TTAAATTTATCTATTTAAACAGTATTATCTAATATGATTAAATCAACTTGGATAAAATTTAATTTGATATTAAAAAAAACATATATAAATAATCTGCATGATCCATCAAAAGTAAATTACGAGATTCAATTTGGATTGTCTATCATCTAAATGTCCCCATCAGTAGTCATGTAATGTATTCATGTTGATTTCTATGTTCCTGTAACCATTGTAACTGAATGAGGAAGGCAGAAGAAAGGTGTTTGGGGCTTTCAAATTAGTTTGAATACTATTTTATGGATGTCAGGCATAATGTACGGACAAATGAATCTCTGATTTCTTGATGATATGTTGTTTATATAGATAAAAACATACCTATAAGATATACTTGAAGCTTAGAATTTTGAGCAAGCATTAGAATGCATTCTCTGGGATTTTCCCATTGTATATATACTTATGCATGCAGACGATTGACTAATTCCAACCGGAACAGATCCAAAAGCAATAGTATAACCACTTCAACATGAGAACCAGTCCAATGAAATATGTCTTTTTCCTGTTCTAGTCTTAGGTACTTGACCATTCTAGATCCCAACTTTTGGGAATTGGGAACCTAGGACCAAGAATTCATAAGAAATTGTTTAGATGGATGGGTTTTGGTGCCAAACCAAAACTGTGTGTGCTTGCCTATTTCAAAAATTTATTCTTCTCTTATTATGTGGGGCTAGTTCCCAGCTCTTTACTACTGACAAAAATGGTCATTTGAAAATACATGTAGCCGCTAATCATTTATCATAACATTTATGACCCGTTTTGAATAGGATGCTCTTTTTTATGTTTAGTGTGTGTCATATTATAAGATATTATTTCAACAATAAAACAACAACAGCAACATTTAATCAAGATCTTTTAGAAATTGAAGAATTAAAGCATGCAACAATTTGGATACATAATTGTATCACAAATGTAAGTGGAAGCATATATTTGTAAAATGATTCAACCTTTGTAAAATTTGTTTACCAATCAACACGTTATAAATTTCTCACTCGGTTGCTTGAATTGGTTTGACCTACGAAGATTTACTTGTTTATAATTCATTTACAATTAAAGAAAACCAATGACTAACTTCTTGAGATTTAGAATTTTTTACTAAAGCTAAAGCATTGTTTAAGTAATTTAAATAGCAACTAAAACTTGTTCCAATTGCTATTGCGTCCTCTTCTATATTTCTTTTGTATATTTTTTAAGCGTTTTAGAATCTTGTAAACTTTAGTGTAAACACTTTATGTTCTTTTGTTTCTTGGATGGAGGTAAAATTTGGAAAATATTGAGAAATAATTCACTTTATTCAATAGCTTCATTGGACCTTCGCTAAAGAAGTGAAAGTCTATAAACTTTTAATTTAAACATACTTATTTTTTTGGGAGAAATAGTGATGACCATAAGGCATTTACTTCTTTCACTCTCTAAGATTTGTTCTCTTTGTAATACATAGAGAAAGAAACAAACAACCATTTGGAGCATCAAGAGATACCTACTTCTAAAAAGAAAAGAATATTTAAATTCATGTGCACAATGTTCATACATGATGCATACTTGTGTATATACATATGTGCTTACATATACATATTTTTATGATGAAACTATAAAATAAGTGTGAACATTCATTATGTACAAGAGATTACATACATGTCTCTGTAAGCGCACGTATGTGAGGACCAATAAAAACATATAGCTTCCTTTTGCATAAGCACAGATATTTAAGTTTATTTATATGATATAATTTGGAGGAACACAATGTTCAATAATCTATATCAAATATGTTTTTGGTCAATTTGAATATCATATATTCTTCTATTTCTCATTTTCCCTTTTATCTTTAAACCAGTTCAGACCTTGTGTAGTTGTTAAATACATAACTACATTTGTTTAAATTATGAATTTGCATTTGTTTTCAAAAGTTTTTTTTTGAAAGTTATTTGCATTTGTTTTCAAAAGTTTTTTTTTGAAAGTTATTTGCATTTGTTTTTTGTTCAACGCAAGATGTTGAATGAGTATTCACTACTATCAGGTAGCTTCTATATGGTCCTTTATCTGAAAGTTGATTTCCTGTAATTTTTAATTATCTTATTGGATTATAGACCGCTAACAATGTTGCAAATTTCAGGTAATTGGCAGCGTAACAAATATGTTGGTGTCTCTCTAGTAGGTAAGACGCTGGTCATCATGGGCTTGGGAAAAGTTGGTTCAGAAGTCGCCAGACGAGCAAAGGGACTAGGAATGCATGTTATTGGTCATGACCCATATGCCCCTGCTGACAGGGCTCGTGCCATTGGTGTAGAATTAGTATCATTTGGCGAAGCCATATCCTCTGCAGATTTTATTTCGCTTCACATGCCACTCACACCTTTCACTTCTAAGATTTTCAATGATGAAACTTTTGGGAAAATGAAGAAGGGTGTGAGAATCATCAATGTTGCAAGAGGTGGAGTTATTGATGAAGATGCCTTGCTAAGGGCTCTTGAGAAAGGAACAGTTGCTCAGGTACTGTTATGCAATTTATAAAGTAAAGTCATGCTTAATTTTTATTTTTCATGCCTCAAAAGTCATTTTTAAACTAGAAAACAGGACCAGCCTTTGATCTTCGTGAGTTCAGAGTTTATTTCCTCTTCCACTTATATAATTTTCTTGTGTTATGCTTTTACTGAAAGCCAATGATATGGTAGATAAAACATACAATCTGTTCTGTGCACAAATATATCCCAGGATTGTTTTAATAGAATATCGACTTGCGAATTGGTAATAATCTACAAGCTAACCCTCACTTTTTGTACTGTCTTATGCTTTCGACTGGTGACAATGAGCTTATACATGCTTTACTTTTCTGCTTATATCATTTTCTTCCAAGCATCATGGTATTAGAGATGTTGTCAGTTTCAGTCCCTAACTTGATTTTTTTCCTATGTTTCAAAATGTGGCATGTTAATTAGAGTGATGAGTGATGACTTCCTGGTCAATGGTGTATGGGAACTTGTTTTATGGTTGTAATACAACCAATATTTTTCTTGAAAATTTCCTTACATCGATTTTCACCTCATGGGACTCTTCATTCAATTCTTTCGAAGCAATTTGATCCTTTTCTTCATCCAAAAATCCCCTTCCTTCTTCCACCCTTCCAAAGAATAACTAAAACCATTTATGTTTTCATATTCTTGATCAAACCCTTCACCACTCATTCTTCTAGAATGAGAGTTCTATTTTGTGTTTGAATTTTATTCATTTGGAATCTGAACTCTTCTGTTTTGTTATATTTCTTTTTACATTTTCTTTTTTCCTTCTTGTTTTTTTTTCATATTATTGCATTTCTTTTCTCTTTCCTTCTTCTTTTGATTCCTCTCCATCATTCATGAAGTTCTATAGGTTTGTTCCTACAGAATATGGCCCATTTTCTCATTGAGTGAGAAATACGAAAGCCCAATCAAAGAAAAAAGAAACACGAAAGAAGTATGACTTGTTTTTTTATCTGAAATACAGGCAGCACTTGATGTGTTCACAGAGGAACCCCCTTCTAAGGACAACAAATTGGTGCAGCATGAGAATGTTATTGTCACTCCCCATCTTGGAGCTAGCACCATGGAAGCTCAGGTTTGCATGTTGAGAAAATATGTTTTATCATCATTCTACACCTTATTACAGTTTCAATTACATTAATTCATCAAGAACAGGAAGGCGTGGCCATTGAAATAGCTGAGGCTGTCGTTGGAGCATTGAAGGGAGAACTATCTGCTACTGCTGTAAACGCTCCAATGGTCCCGTCTGAGGTATATCTGTCAAGATTCATGATATTTATTTTGATTTGTTAAAAGCTATGTGTGGCATACCGTTTGATCTCTTACTCATCATCTTATTTCATCTGTTCAGTTCTGGTTATATGAATCTTTTTTCTCCAGTTAGTCCTATCTAATGAAACCTTGGTGTTGATCTTTACTTATGTAATCTTTTGTAAATACTCTCTAACCATATTTTCTCTCTTTCCCAAGAGATTAAGGTGGAGTTTAGGTCGATGCTATCTTGGTATTATGTCATGTTATTTAGATATCATAACATTTAGATGTCATCTTTTGATTGATAATTCTATAGGTTTTAGAAAATTATCTAAAGATATTGAACCAAACAATTATTTTCTCTAACATAACATAACATCAATAACATTAAACCAAATGCCCCTAAATCAAGTCTTTGGAGTATAGAAGATATTTTGTTTTGCAGCAACTAAAATGACGATGAAACCTTATCATATAGTTGTTGATTGCGTGAATTTCTCTTCTCTATTCAGCTTTATGCAGAAAATTGCTTTCCCTGGGTGCAAATGATTTAATTAATGTGTGGAATTTAGGCAAATTTTATGGACACCCTTTGATAGTTATTTCTGAGAGAAGATAAAAGCAAGTTTGGAAGGAAGGGGGGGAGGGGAATATAAACATGAAGTTTTTTTTCTTAATAGTCAACATAAAGTTAGTAATGGTTAGATATGAACTCTTTCTCTTCTTCTGTTATGATCTTCAGGAGTCATTTATTTCAGATTTTGTTGATTAAACTTGATATATCACTAGCTGGTATATTGTTCACTGACCAACCTACTTCCTTAGGTTTTGTCTGAGCTGGCTCCTTATGTTGTCCTCTCTGAGAAGCTAGGCAGGCTGGCTGTGCAGCTAGTCAGAGGAGGAAGTGGAATCAAGAGTGTGAAGGTGGTGTACACAACCGCTCGAAGCCCAGATGACCTCGACACGAGGATCCTACGTGCCATGGTCACCAAAGGTATTGTGGAGCCCATATCAAGCGTGTTCATCAACCTAGTAAATGCTGATTATGCCGCCAAGCAACGAGGCCTGCGAATTAGCGAAGAGCGAATATCCCATAACGGCTCCCCAGAGATCCCATTGGACTCCATTCAGGTCAGGAGAACTTTGAAAAGTTCCTCTTTCTCTTTGTAGTAAGTTGAATTTTAGAAAAATAGTTTATGCTTTAACTTGAAAAATATCATTATATTGCCGGATAGAAAGGCAGAACTAATTTGAAATGAGCCTGATCCAGGTCCACCTCTCCAATGTCGAGTCGAAATTTGCCAGCGCCATTTCTAACTCTGGCGAGATAGTGGTTGAGGGCCGAGTGAAGGATGGAGTTCCCCACCTGACCCTGCTCGGTTCATTCAGTGTGGATGCCAGCCTCGAAGGCAACCTGATACTCTGCAGACAGGTCGACCAGCCCGGTATGATTGGCACGGTGGGTAGCATTCTTGGAGGCAGCAATGTTAATGTCAGCTTCATGAGTGTGGGTAGAATTGCACCAAGGAAGCATGCCATTATGGCCATTGGAGTTGACGAGGAACCGCCTAAAGATGTTCTCACAAAAATTGGCAAGATCCCAGCCGTTGAGGAATTCGTTTTCCTCGAATTGTAAACTGTTTTCTCCGTCAAACTTTAGCCATCTTTTAATCACTCTTAAGTTACACCATTTCTCTTTTCTGTAGACCTCACAACACCGGTTCTGATTTGGTTTGGTTACCCCCATGAAAGTAACCCGAGTTTTGCTTGAAACCCGAACAGCCAACCATTTCGAGTTCTTGTATTGTTGATGCAGATTAGCTTTGAGTTCTTGTTAGTGAGAGTGCGACTTAAATATTACTGTTGTATTCCAGGCTTGGCACAGTTAACTAGTTGACTTCATACGAAATGAGCATGAAAAAAAAAAAATCAAAAAATTCATCTATTAAGAACAGAATTAAAATAAAGAACAACATAATTTTAAAAAATTAGATTGCAGGTTCTTAAAAAAATTCTTGATAATGCGTTGTATTTCATTGCCTCGAAACATTTAAGCGATTTTAAGCTCCTTAATGTTGTAACCAAGGTCAGAATATCACACCATTTCTCATCTCCGAATCGCCGCCGGCGTCCCGTTGCCGGCGCTGTACTTCCCGTAGCTGTCCTTCATCCTCTGCACCTCCACCGCCTCGAAGCCGCTGCACCGGCTCCGGCTATCGCCCTCCGCCGCCAGCTCGCTGCTCGTAACGCTGGTGTACTCTCCGCAGTCGATGTCGCCGTCGTTGCTGTCATCGTCCTGCTCCATCAAGTCCTTCTCGTACTTGATGCTGGCGATCCTTATGAGTTCGCCGGAGCTGGTCACCGGATTGATCCGTTCGCCGGAGGCGAGTCCGCTGTTCTTGACGGGGTCGGCGGCTGAGGCGGTGCCGCTCACGATCTCCAATACGCGCTGCATGGTGGGGCGGCGGTCGGACTCGGCCTGGACGGAGCGGGAGGCGGCGTGGAGGACGCGGCGGAGCTGCAGGTCGTCGAAGTCAGCGCGTAGGCGGGGGTCGACGAGGTCTGCGCGTCGTCCGGCGGCGAGGAGGGGCTCGGCCCACTCGGTGATGGTGCGCTTGACGCCGCCGGCGAGGCGCTCGATGGGCTTCCGGCCGGAGATGAGCTCGAGGAGGAGGATGCCGAAGCTGTAGACGTCGCAGGACTCGGAGACCTTGCCCCACATGGCGTACTCCGGCGCGAGGTACCCGAGCGTGCCTTTCACACGTGTGGTCATGTGGCTGACGCCGTCCGGCATGAGCTTGGCGAAGCCGAAGTCGGCGACGAGGGGGCTGAAGTCGGAGTCGAGGAGCACGTTGCTGGCCTTGATGTCGCGGTGGATTATGTGGGGTTTTGCCTCATGGTGAAGGTACCTGCCCCCCATCATAATTACAATCATTCACATTTTATTAGGGACCAAAAAATTAAAATAAAGTTTTTTTAATGAAAAAAAATAAAGTTAAAGACTTTAAGAAAGAACATGAATATATGGGTAATTTACATTCAAGTCGTGATGTCAGGCTCTCGTTTCACATAAATTTATGATAAAAAAAGTATACAATACTGAGAATAAAAAGAATAGTGAATGATCATCAAGTGATATCTCAGTGGATGAAAAGCTAGAGCTAACTCATAATGAAGCTGAAAAAGTGTAAGGATGAATAATTTCACATCAAAAATAGAAAAATGTTTTTAGGTTATACCAAATTGTGAAATTAGCGTGGAAGCAAATCATACTAAATATTTTATAATATCAAAGCTGATACACCTTTTAAGCCCCGTTTGTTTCTAACATAAAATTAATTTGGTTTAATTTTAATCTTATATATTATATCATACATAAAATTTAATATTAAAAATTAATTTTATTTCACATCCTACATAAATTACTAAAATAATAACTAATTTATATCACATTTCTTATATATCTCAATATAATAACTAATTTTATATCATATTCCTCACATATTCTAATATAATAATTAATTTTATTTCACATCATTCATAATTTTTAATAAAAAAATATTTCTATTCAAATTTAATTTTAATCTTATTAAATTTAATCTTACAAACAAACAGACCCTAAGGTTAAAATCACAAGACTGGTTCACAACATGGTAAAATACTTAAATAAGTTCATTGTACAGTAGACAAAAATATGTAACATTCAGAAGATTATAATATATAATTGTAATACTTAGGCCAATCTCAATTTGATATATATGTTAATATGCTTTAAGTCTCATAAAACACACTTTAAAATCATGAGGCTCATTAGGTTAAAACGAATAATATCTATATTAATGAGTCAAATTATTACTTATGGTGTCAAAGCCTCACCTTGTGACCTCTTAGGTGAGGCAGATAATTTTTCTTGAACATCGAAGATTGCTCGAAAATTAAATTTAATCTTGAGCCGATATAAAATTAGATCAAGATGGCTTAAAATTGGTTAAATTAAAAAATGATATATATTTATTTATATTTATACATTTAAGTAAATTTAGTAGGTTAGTTTTTTGTAATAGATTAATAAAAAAATTTATTAGAATTTTTTTTCATAACATTTATTCAAATAATATTTATTATAAGTTAATTTTTTTTATTTTATTTTTAAATATTAGATTAAGATAAATAATAATAATTTAACCTGATTGAACGAACAAATATATTTATATATAAAATTTGGCCAAAAAATTAAAAATTGGAACAATTTTGGCTCAAATCTAATTTGAATCGATAATAAATGAGCCAGACCTAGCTTGGATTGAGATTAGATCTAACTCCTCGTTCATTCTTTAGATCAAATCGAGATTAAACCTAAAATTTCGAATTTAATCTTGAGCTGCGATCAAATCAGCTCGAGATTAAATTGTCAACAACCCTACTCCTTGGTGATACAATTCTCAATACATCAATTAATTTTATTTAATATTCTCACAATTAACTATATATATCTTAAAAAAAGTTTATATTTTTTTATAAAAATATTGAAAAAGCAACTATATATGATCAAATTAGACACCAATCAAATAGAGACTGAGTTAAAATGAACGACGTCTATAAAAAATAAAACTGTCTTAATTTGTGTTATGAAACTTACACGAGCCCTTGTGCTGATCCGATGATTATATCGATTCTCTTCTTCCAGTCGAGCCTCGAGTCGTTGGCAAATTGGCCATGGAGATGAGAAAGCAAGCTTAAATTGGGCATATAATCATACACAATCATCCTGTGCTCCTCTCCTGCACAGTAACCTCTTAAGCCCAACAGATTCTTGTGCCTCACCCTTCCCAGCACCTCCACCTCCACAGCAAACTCCATCTCAGCCTTTGAGTTCATGGCCTTCAGCTTCTTCACTGCAATCTGATCGTCAATTTATTTCAAATATCTTTAGGAAAAATATTACCATCAAATATGTTTGGGAAAAGAAAATACAATTCAATGCAACATAAAATATTAATCTTATTTTTTTTATATAATTTAAATTTGGTGTCGTTAGATTTTGGTGCCCCGAATTCTATTTGGTCTTAGCCCGAAGAACTCGCAGTACGATAATTTTGAGAAAAAAAAAATAATATAAAAAAATTAAAATTTAGGAGATGCCGAAGATTTGTTATTCTATATATATATATATATATATATATATATATATAATTCTATTATGCTAGGACGGATATTATTCTAAACTTCTGTAACTGTCGTTCCTCCATGTATTTTTCTTGATGTCGGAGTTTTTCACGTAAATTTAATTGTGCATTCTCATTATTATATTTCTCATTATTTATCATTCTATTTTATAAGATGTAATAGAGTTTCTAAATTTTATTTTAAGTTGTATTTCAATTACGAGGCATTTTCATGGAAAGTACTGTAATTATAAAAAAATTAAGTATTTTACAGTCAAAGATGAAATATTACATATATCATATTAAAATTTTACAAAATTATAAATTTTTATTATATTTATAAAATCATATTATATGCTAAATCTCAAGCCCTAAAACTATAAGTTATAATCCAGAATATTAAATCACATTCCCTATATTACTTTAACATTAAAAAACTAATTAACTCATAAATCATTTTAATTTTTATAAATTAGCTACATATAGAATTTACTTTGAAGTCAATCTAATAAGATAAAAAAAATTTATTATTAACTTATGAATAATACACAATAAAATAAAATTCATAAAAATATATTAGTAATTTAATTTATAATTTCTTAAAAATATTATATGAAATATATAATATTTTAATATTTTAGTGTGATATATATAATATTTTATTTTTTGTAAAATAAATAATATTTTTTAATTAATTAAGATATAATTTATGTAAATCTCCTTCAAATATTATATCATTAATTTATGCTTAATACATTAAAGCAATAAATATATATATATATATATATATATATATATATATATGTTATATACCTTAAATATGACATAGGTAGATTTGGAGAATTTATTTGACAATATTGTGGACTTTCATACAAAATAAATAACAGAAAAGCATGGCGAATTAGAAAAAAAAATGCTTTATTTTTTTTTTTTTTGAAAAATAAAATGCTTTAATTTGCATAACACTGAAGACTCTTCTTTGCACATCAAACATTTCAAATCATTAACCATATTCAAATATAAATGATAATTTAGTTCAAAAAAAAATTACAAATGATGCATGAAGGATATTTTAATTATAAAAAATTAAGTATTTTATCATAAAAAATAAAATATTATATATATTACATTAAAATCATATAAAAATGCAAATTTTATATTAGTTTTGAATAAAATCACACTGTACTTCCAATTCTAAGCTCTAAAATTATTTTTTATAATTCAAAATATTAAATCTTATATACCTTAATTAAACATTAAACTTTAATATTATACTTTAAATATCATTTATTTTATAAATTAATTTTATATAAAATTTATAGTGTTATCTCAATATCAATATTATTTAAATGTCATGTTATCTAAATGTCATTGTTATTCGTCAATGAATATTTGTTTGGTTCAATGTTATAATATTAGAAAATATCATTGCTATCCAAATTATTTTTGTTTTGTTGGAAGTTATTGACATTATAATGACAAATTGACGATGTTATCTTGAGATGTCGCCCGATTTGGGGTGACATCTAGATGTCAGCATGTAATGATATTTTTGTAATTAATCAATCTAGTGAGACAAGAGCCTTTATTATAAACGTGTGAACCATATACAATAAGATAAGCTCCATGAAAATGTATTTACTTTAATTCATAATTTTTTTTAAAAATATCATATAAAATATGTAATTTTTAAAATTTTAATGTGATATAAATAATATTTTATTTTTTTTGATAAAACATAATTTTTTATAAAGGGTAATTCCACTTAGGCCCCTGAGGTTTACTCGACTTGCCACACAGGTTCACAATTTTGAAAACATGCTAGATAGGTACCCAAAACTTACTGTATAGGTCATTGTGGTCTTTCTGTAATTGTATCCATTAAACACTATTAAAATTACGAAAATATCACTTTTATTCTTCCATATTTGCCGGCCGCAGTAAGGACCAAGGGCACAAATGTAATTTTACATTAATTTTTTTTATATTTTCTTAATTAAAATTTTGATTTAATGAAATTTTTAATAGAAAACATTTAATTGGAGCTTATTGGAAGCTTTTTATAAATATTAAGGACCACAGTAATCTATACAGTAAGTTTTGGGGACCTGTCTGGCATGTTTTTAAAATTATGGATCTGCATGGCTAGTCGAGTAAATCTAAGGACCTAAGTAAAATTACCCTTTTTATAATTATGAGTGTATAATTTAAATGATTCTATTTTATATATTTTCTCCTCCTCTTTCTCCTTTTTCATGACAATTTCTTTTTTTTAATTATCTCATCTAACAAACCCAGAGAGATACATGAAAAAAGAAAAAAAAATAAAAAAAAAATAATATTAAAAAACAAATACTACATATTATTAATTTGCATGAATTGATCACCTGATGCCCATCAGAAGTCTTCCCCCAATATACACTCCCAAACCCTCCCTCTCCCAGCATATAATCTTCACTGAAGCCATTGGTGGCTGCATGAAGCTCCTTGTAGCTGAACAGCCTCCATGGCGAGCTGTCCCCTCCAACATATCTACAAGATCAGGCAATCTCTCAATACATATGATCAAAGTTTCTATAAATATATAAATATGATTGAATAAAATTTATAAAAAAAAAAAAAAATCGTACCCTTCGCCGACCTTCTCGCCGCAGCATGAGCTCGCCGACGAGCCCATCGATGATCGCCGGAGTCCGCCGAGCAGCGCCGGATGAGGCGGATGCAAGCTCTGAATTGCGATCGATGATGGTGCTGTCACAATATGGACAGACGCAGAGCATGAGTAGCGCCATATAAAGAATGGCACAATTACATATAAGTAATTAAATTCTTCTCTTATTGCATATTAGGTTTTTTAGGTATCATTTTTTTCCTAGAAGACTCAAAAATATCACAGATTCCCTCCTTCAATAATCATCTCTACCATTTTGGGTAAATTACATAGAAGTCTTTGAGGTTTTAGAGTATTTGCATACTAGGTCACAGATGTTGAATCATAGCAAAAAAATTTAGTTATAGCTAAAAAAGTCATTTATTTCAAAAAATAAAAAATATATTTTATATCTATTTTTACATAAATTTTAATATTAAATAATTTCTTTATTTTACATCCAATAAAATTTTAATATAACAAATTTACTTTATTTCATATTATATATATTTTTTAAAAATGACTATAAAATTTTTTCAGATCATATTTTTCCCCCAACCAAATAAGACATAAATGTCTGAGGTCTTGAAATTTTTGTATGTTGATTGACGATGATTTATTGCAACGTTGAGTGATACTTCTCACTTGCAATATTACATTTATTTTGAACTAAACATCAACATTTTGAGATACAGAGGGTCCAAAATATAATAGATTGTTAATAAAATATGTGGATTAGCATGCAAAAACTCTATATTGTTGGGACCAATGAGCTATGATTAAAAATCTGTGAATTGGTATAAAAAATCATTAAAATATCAAGGACCTATATGCAATTTACTACTCTTTTTTATATTTTACACTAATATATATTAATTATATATTATGTAATAATTTTTCTAAGCTATACCCTCTAACGCCAACATTTCGTTAGGAATTTAATTAAATATATTATATTATATATTTTGTAATATTAGATGCGACAAAGATGTTATGTAATGAAGGGTGGATTTGTAATATTTTTAAGAACCTAATGTTTTACATGTAAAAAAGAAAGATTATGATATAAAATGAGAAAAAACTCATTAAAATATGTAATTATCTCGATTAAAAAAGTATGATTTATTGAGAAATTATTTAAATCGCTTTGGACCTATCAAGGCCGGCCCGCCAGCAAAGCCGGCACTATTTATTGTAATATAATATTAGGTTTCTTGTCAATTTTTGAGGGTTTTTTTCTTTTTTTTTTATTGAAGTTTTGGAGTATAATTTGAATTTTTCATTGCCTTGCTGAAATTTGTACATAATCTTTGGCCAAAAAATAATGTTTTATGACTATATTTTAAGCCAATATTCCATTTTTTTTTAATTTCAGAAATAATGGTAATGTTAGAATGGTCTTTGAGCTTAAAATTTGTTTGAAAGAAAGTAATATGATGTTCAAAAAAAAAAAAAGTAATATGACTAATTTTTTATGTAGATTTTTATATATGAAGAAGTTGTGATTACTTGTTTTAGATATTTGATCAATAGTTTAAGATTGTGTATTATTAACAAGTTTTTTAGTGATTTGATTATTGAAATAATATTAAATTATAATAAAACTTGATCGAGTTCCTTGAATTAAAGATAAACGAGCGAGCGAATGGGATGCAGTGAAGACATTAATGAATAAAAATTATAAAGGTTAAGAAAACAAAGAACAACTATGTAAAACTTAAAAACAAAATATTAATAATAAGAGGTCAAAATTTGGGCTCCGTTTGTTCTGAAGTTAAAAATTAATCTGATTTAATTTTAACCTGTTATATCACATCACATAAAAAAATTTAATATTAAAAATTAATTTTATTTCACATTGTATATAAATTACTAAAATAATAACTAACTAATATCACATTCTCGCATATCCTAACATAATAACTAACTTTATTTCATATCATTTACAACTTTTAATAAAAAAATATCTCTATCCAAATTTAATTTTAATCTTATTAAATTTAACTCTACAAATAAACAGACCTTTGAAGATTTACAACAGCAGTGGCCAGCCTTACGTGAGATAGTTCAACAAGCGAAAGAGAGGTTGTGGTTGTTAGGAGTTTTGGCACCACCAACTCTTTTAAAAGCTTAAGCTATCAAAAAAGACATAATCACTTATTATATTATACACTCAGTTGTTATGATATTTGGTGTAGTTAATTCTTCGAAAAGTTTAAGTTAATAGAAAAAGTGTAACTAATTTGTTTATTATACTATTCACAATACCCACAAGTTAAACTCAATCTTTTTTCAATAATAGTATACATACCCAGAATTATATAAAGTAGGGAGATAGTACTAAGCTACACCCAAATCATCTAATTACTACTTTGCAATACCCTCTCTTAATGCACTGTCAAGATTCGAACCCAAAACTTACTCTATACCAATTATTAGAATTCTTAGCACTACCAACTCTCCTAAAAACTTAAGCTAATAGAAATAACATAATTAATTCACTTATTATATTAAGTAGAATAATAGTATTAAGCTATTAATATTCACACCTATGCCATCCAACCTCTTTTTAACAGTAGCACATCTCCAAAGTTATATCAGCAAGATAATGATACAAAGCTAATGAAAGTCATACTCAGATCATTTAGTTACTGCTTTTCTCGATAGTAGTAAGCCTTTCAACTAAAAACTTATAGATCAAACTTATGAAGAAATATTCCAAGTATAAATTACATTTTATACACCTGATTACTAATCATAAAGATTATTAATTAAAATAAAATATTCTTTTTTATACACTATAGTATGATACTCTAATTCTCACAATGAAGTTAATCGGTCGTTTATAGGATTATTCACTTTAGTTTTCATCGACTCTTGGATCATCGTCAATTAATTCTAAACAACTAAATACCATCATTATTTTGAATGATTTGCTTTCCATCTTAGATATCTACAGAGTACGTCAGACGTTACAATTCAAAAATTATGAACCAAAAATAAAATAAAAATTATATTAAATGCCTATAAATAATTTACTGAGTTAGAAATCAGCCATACAGATATTCCAATCAAAAATATTAAAGATTCCACATTTAACAAAAAAATTTGATACCTCAAGGATATAAAGTTCTATTCAAAAATTATAAAATAAATAAATAACATCATATAAAGATATCTTGATATGAGAATAAAATTATTAACTATAAAACAACATAAAATACAAGTTAAGAAAATTCAGAAATGCTCCCTGTAATTTGTAAATGAAGAAGGTGTTATATGTCAAATGAAGGTAATTAGGTCCCATTTCTACAAATTCCTCTATTTTAAATCAATAATTTAATTTAAAGAGTCATTATTTTATTAATTAACTGATTTGAAATAAATTATAAACTTAAAATTAATTTCTTTATTTGAGGTTAAGTCCTCACCAACTTAATATGAAAATTTAAGCAAAAAATTCCAAAGACAGATTAAATTATGTGCCAGCTTGTTAATCAGCATTCATTTTTTTTTTTGAAGTATCATTAAATTGTCAATTGAAAATATTTATATAATTTTTATTTAATTAACAATAAAAAAAACTTTTTTACAATCTCAAGAGTAAACCCAGAAAAGCAAGCTAGATTCAATTTAATATAAATTAGATTTATTTTTGAAATTCATAAATTAATTTAATTACTCTATGCTCAAACCAAAAGATGCATCATAGGTTGGCATAAATATATAAAATAATAATAACAATAAATTATATTCAGATACTTAAATTTAAAGCGTGTATGTTCATAATTTTAAAAATTTAACATATATATGTATATAGAACCTTGAGTTATATATAATATATTAATTAGGATATTTTAAAATATTTTAATATTAAAATTTTATAAAATAATTAATTTACTCTCTCCCCCTCCCGCTCTCCCTGTGCGCGGTCAGGAGCTGCAAAGCCACGCGTGGCTCTCGGGAGTGCAGCCGACACACAAAACCACATGCTATGCATGACCACACGCAGCCCATGGCAGCGAGAGGGCAGCCGACTGTGATCCAAGCACCTTTTTGCCGCTCTACTTTGTTCTTTTTAAGACCTTTTCTATTTCAAGATGAGTCGATAGAATATTTGCTTGATCATCAATTGTATCAAATTAACTTGATATTTCATTAGTCGATGATTAACTAAAAGACACATCAAACATTTAAATTGAAGATTAATTAATGCAAATCATATGAGAGAGGGGAGTCAATAATATTTAATGTTTATTATAGTGTAGGTAGACATAAACACTTTATTATTATCATTATTAAGGTAAAGTACATACATAACTTTAAAAATTTAAGTAAATCTTGATCTTGATATAAGTAAATTTAAGTGAAAATTTAGATATAATAAATCAATAAAAATATTTTCTAATTTTTTAATGTTAAAAGTTTTTAAAATACATAATTTACACTTCCCCCCCTTCCCCCTTTCCCTCCCTCCAAAGGGAGCAAGCCAATAAGTCAATGATGTAAATTGAAGAACTATAAATTAATTCTATGTATTTTGGGTTTCATTACATTTAATTCTATGCGATCTCATGGAGAACTACAAACGTGGCATTTGGCCATTCTATTATGCTAATTCGGCATAGATTTTGTCGCGTTGACTTAGAATAAAGATCTTTAGTTTCACACACTTAAGTATTTACTCATTTATTTAATAATAAAAATTAAAATTTTATTTGTTATAATTTATTGTATTTAATTAATTCTAGATAATGATCAATTTATAATTTATTTAAAATCCGGATAAATATCAAAGAGAAATTAATTTAAATTAATTATTATAAATTTTCATCCTTATTTTTTAGAATGTTTGACTAAATAGCCATTAGAATAATCTAGAATTTAATAATAATAAGAAAAAAAGTAATTTAGTCTTTAGTAATTTATTTAATTAATTAATTTAGAGCTTAAAATACGGAAAAATTTAAGAGGAAATATTTTTATCGTTTTTTTCTCTTGAATGAAACTGCCGGCTCTAACAAGACAGAGAAAGAGAGAAAAAGATCGGGTGAGGGAAGGAGAGGAAGAGAAGTAAAAGAAACCAAAGCGATTTTACAAAATTCTCTTCCGTCTTCATCTCGAATCATCTACAATGTGAAAATAGATCGTTCTGACACCTAAGGAGAGGAGAACGGGTGGACTTCGACAAATATTCTAAGGAGATTAATAGAAGATTTCATCATGGTGAGTAAGAGGTAGGCATACAATGAAGCTTATCTTATTCAAATTCAAAATTATAATAAAATGATATAATTTAAGTTATATAGATTAAATTGCATATTTGGATAAAATGAAATGAGAGATCTATGAAATTTTTCTTCTCTCTATATTATTATTATTTTTTTTTTAACGAATCTATATGCACGATTATCCTCTTATTTTGGTATAATGTATTAAATAAATTTTCTTTTTATTATTGATGGTTAATCCATGATTCTTGAAAAAAAAAATTAGAATCATTTTAAAGAAATGCTCTTAAATATGCAATGAGCTATTCCCTTTAAATTGATAATAATTCTTGATATTAAGAAACCTTAAAAGAAAAAAAAAATAATACATTTTTTTATCAACGTGATTAACTTTCTGTATACTTTAGAAATTTATGTTAGATCAAAAAAATATTTTAAACTAAATGAGACATAGGATTTAATCATAATCAAGAGGAGAGTCATTTTATAATTTCTTTCGTATTCTCTCGCATAATCTTTTGCTTCCTCTTTTGCGTGTCATTAAGGTGAAAAAAAATTAATCTCAATTTATTTAGGGGGCATTTGGTTCAGTGTTATCTCAATATTATATTACGTTATTTTTAAAAAATAATTATTTAATTTAATGATATCTTTAAATAATATTATAATTAATTACAAAAATAACATTACACGCTGACATCTAGATGTCACCCCAAATCGGGCGACATCTCAAGATAACATCGTCAATTTGTCATTATAATATCAATAACTTTCAACTAAATAAAAATAATTTGGATAGTATTGATATTTTTTAATATTATAATATTGAACCAAACAAATATTTATTGATGAATAACAATGACATTTAGATAACATGACATCTAAATAATATTGACATTGAGATAACACTGAACTAAACGTCCCCTTAATTAAAATTTGAGCATGTTATTACTAATTATTATTAATTATTAATACTTCATACCATTAGCTAATAAATTTCTTGTAATATTAACTACAATTTGACCTTATCCCCCAGCAGAACTGCAGAGCTGTCGTTTTATTAATTAATAATTGACTTAATTTTGGTCAAAGTCAACTGATTAGCAAAGATAAGTAGGGTTGTTGAAGTCAATAACATATTAGTGGGATTATTTTTAAAAAATTGTTATTACGTCATTATTTTTTTTAACTACAATTTGTATTTTTTTTATTTCCAAAAATTGACATAAATTTTATCAAACATTGGTAAAGAGAATTATATAGGCTTTCAAATAAGATCAATATTCAATGGACAATTGTATATTTAAGTTAAAAAAATAAAAATAAAAAATGTTTAAGTTAGATATGCTTATGATATGGTACATTCAAGTGTTAATTACATGCTATTTATTTCCTTTTTTTATTATAAATTTCTCAATTCTTTTAATTTATGATAATTACATTCTTTTTTTTTTAAAAAAAAATTTCAATTAGATTCCTCTCCCAAATTTTCCTTTCAATTAGGTGTTAGTTTTTACCTCTAGGATCTGTTTGAACGGAGGAAAAATAATATAATTTAAAAAAAATTATAATTTTTTTTTAAAAAATATGTATTGTGTGAAATAAAGTGAATTAGTTATATTAAAAATTGTGTTGGATGTGAAATAAAGTGATTGTTTAGGCCTCGTTTGGTTCGAGATAAACTTTTTGTCTAACATAAATTTTAACTATAAAAATTAATTTTATTTCAATATTAGAATTTAAAGTATTTCATATTTTACATATTTTTGAATATTAAAAAAAAATTTCTCCTATTAAACTTAAAAAATAAAATATTTTTTTATTATCCAAAAAAACTCGAAATAAATGAGACTTTAATGTTAGAATTTGTGTAGAATGAGGTATAAAATAATTTTTAAAGTTTTTTTTAAAATAAATTTAAGATTTTGGCTATGACTAAAATAAACAATTTTTTTTAATGAATAGCTACCGCTTAGGTAAGAGTTTAGTTCGAAGATAAATAATTTAATTTTTGAATTAATATTTAGCTCAAATGCAGCTCTGCTCAGGTATATTAAGCCGAGCCACATGCCTTGATTGGATCGAATTGATTTGACTTGATTTTTATTTTTTAAAATATATATAATATATGCAGTAATTTAATATAAATATTTATTAATTATACATAAATTTATGTTAGTTATGGTTAGAATATTTGTTAGTTGAACAATATGATTAACCTAATTTTAAAACTTAATAAAGTGATGTTTTTAACAAAAATTATTTTTTTCTTTTGATATTAAAATTTCAATTTGGTGCCTAGGTTAACCCTTTTGTTTCAATTCAGTGTATATTTGCTCATATCCTATTTTGATTATTATGAGATTAAAATTTTCCTATATTATAATTAATACAGATAACATTATAAGAAATGATATAATTAAGAAAGATTGATAAAATCAAGATTTTGAAAACCATACCGGCTTCAAAACCGGTAGACTGAAAGGTTCAAGGTTCAATGGTCGAACCGGGATCAAACTGGGATGAAGTAAAAATTAAAAAAATTAATAAAATATAATATAAATATAATTAAGATATATATTATTCACACATCAACACAATAATTAGACATAAAATGAATGTTTAATAATTAAATTTAACAAATAATATCTTATGTCAATAATCCAAAAAATAATTCCAAGCAAATCGAAATAACAATAACTCAATAAAATATTCGCAAATCATAAATTGAGTATAATATTTAGTACATCATTAAAAGATCTGAATAAATGTATGCTTTATCAATATTAAAATACTAAATTATTTCATCATTTCATATCTCTAAAATATTAAAATACTAAATCATTTCGAAAGGATAGGGGCTGGAGAGGAGAGTGCGAGGCAAGAGAAATCGCGAGTTCGTGATTGTCGCGCGAGTAGAAGCCGCAGAACGGAGGCTGAGTTAGGGACCCAGAGTTTAGGAAAGTTTTTTTTTTAAATTTTAAACTCAACCGGTCCAAACGTACCGGTTCACCGGTTGACCGGTTGAACCGCGGTTTAGACCGGTTCTGGCCGGTTTTAAGCGAATTCGATTATAAAATTAAGCCGGACCGGTTGGCTGACCGGTTCACGGTTCGACCGGTTGAACCGGCCGGTCCGATCCGATTTTTAAAATCTTGGATAGAATAATTAATCAATTATGACTTTGTCCTATCACGTGATTTGTTTATTATATAAGTTGAAGTGGTGTATCTGCTTGCAAGTAAATAATTGAAAAAAGACAAAGGAATGAATTTTTTTAAAATTATTTTAATTCATTTTATTTCTGCCAAATGTCTACTTAAAGAAAATTTCTATGGCCATGAATTAAGTTTATAAAATCTGGAAATTTTCATTTAATCATATTTTTTACAGTTTATGGCTAAATATATTCAAATATAATTAAATTACCAATATTTAATTTAATTTAATTTAAATTGCATTCATAAATCTGCTTTAAACTTAAAGATAATTTATTTTGTCTCACACAGTTGGATTTTTTACCTCTTCTACGCTTGCCTTGTGCTTAGATTGCTAAGATATTAAACTTTTGAAATATAATGAATAAAAAAGTAAATACATATTATATTATTTACGATTTAATTATTAAAAAAACCCACAGAAAATCAAAAAAAAATTTATTGATTTATTTTTGAAAGATAGCATGAATATTCTATATAATTTTCTTGATAACTTGAATGGTATAAATAAACAACTACATTTAGGATGAAATACTGTAATTTTTTGTGCCATGTTTTGTCCCTTTATATGATCATATATATAAGAATATATGAAAGATTATAATCATAAATTATTATTATTATTATTTTAAAGTATACATAATACATGATGATCATACAATCATACAAATTGTAAATTAAAAATCAAGAGTTATTAATAGTAGGTCTCTATCATTTAAGTTTATGTATATTTATATTCCTCTAGTTTTTAAATTAACGAAATAGGTTTTAATTTAAGATAATACATAAAAAAGTATTTTGATATTAATAATAAACTCAATAGAAAATATTTTTTTAACTAATGAACTAACTTACGTAATTTTAAAAGCTAAATTAATATTTTGGATAAAAATAAAATTCAAAATAACTTATTAATTAGAGAAATTATCGTCTATTAAATACTTTAATTATAACATCCTGTGATCCTAATATAGAGGTATTATCCGCCTTGACTTTAGAAGTGACTTAGTACTTTCTAGGAGGTCATCCATCCCAGTATTACTCCAGATCAAGCATGATTAATTATGAAATTTTTCATCATTAGTCTTACGAATTTTTTCCAAAAGGTGTCTACTATTTGAGACCATGTTATTTATTTATACAGCTCAAGATCCCCCCTCTTTCTGATGTAAAATAATTCATTTCTGTTCTCCTCTCATGACTTTTTATCGGCCTAAAAGCCTCTCAGGAATCGTATTTTACCTCAGTTATTCCTTTTGATCTATTAGGATATCACCCGCTGATCACTTCCCTCTCTTTTCAGCCACAGGTATTACATTAATTAATAATACCGAAAGACTTATTTGTATTTTATTTTAAACTAAAAAATTACTTGATATTACTAGAAGGACGAATTGCTATTTACCCAAAAATCAAATGTAGTTTTAAAAATCTACAAATGAAGACTGTTATTGAGACAAATGTAAGAAAGATGAAGCTTGACTCTTCTTTTTAGAATTATTATATGCTAATTATATTTTACTTTAAAAGTTTAAATTGTAGGTCTCATGGTTCTAAGTTTGGCCAAATTTATCAATTTTCTTAATTTCTTTTCACTTTTGGTTTTGGTTAGCTGAATCCCTCATAATTAAATTACTTTTCATTTGAAAGATTTGTAGTGTCTGTTTTAATTGAGGTTGATCATTTTTATTCTAAATTTTACAATTTTTAAGTTAAAATTTTCACACAAAATTTGGTAACTTATTTTTCTTATAAAATGATTAAAAGGACTTTCTCATAACCTCTCTGTTCTTAATCATAATTAACTAAGTTTCTGTTTTACAGGCCTAGGGCCTCGATTCCGTTAGCATCGGCCACAATGATTAGTGCAGCGACTGTTTATACCATCGGAGACGGTGTTGTCACCTAATCCTTACAACAGTGGACACGAGGTTTTGTCGGGTGTAGCTGTCACCATCAGAGTATCTTATCCGTACAGTTCCTGATTCCCATGCATCGCAAAAATCAAGACGTCACATGTTCCAACCACCACAGGTTCTCATGAATCGTGAAGGGCCAGAGGCGTGCTCTACCAACTACTTCCAGCTCCCTCAAAAGCCGACAGTGGTGGGACCAACGGTATGGGCTCAGCACAAAACCAATATTCTCCCTCGGAGGATTCGTAGAGCTGTGCTACAGTCCACCTATAAATATCTTTGGTCGAGCCAAGAGAAGGGGAGAGAGACCGAAACAACATAGATACATATGTGTAACGGGAGAGAAGCAAAAAAAAAAAGAAAAAGGCTCTCTCTTTCTCTCTCGCTCACACACACACACACCAGCAAACCTTGTACTGGTCTCTGGACCGAATCCTTTTCTTCTTAGTAAAATCCTTCTCACTGACTTCCCATGGAGGTAGGGGAACTACTCCTTGAACTATCTTAAATTTTTTGTGTTATTCTTGATGCTAATCACTCTCAATTAAGTCTTAACCACTAGACTTAGCTCTCTGCATACTGCTGTTTCTCAGGACTCTTCTTTTTTACATCAACAATTAATTAAACGCTTAATATGAGATATTTTCTTTAATTAAAGTACAAATAGATCCCCTAGTTTAGATTTTATTTTTATTTAAGATTTTAATTCAATTTTTAACTTAATCAAATTAGTTTATTAGTCAGAGAAAGTATTTTTTATTAAGTTCATTTATTAATATTAATGGATCTATTTATATATTATCTCAAAATAGTTAACCGACTTGATTAATTTAGAAATCAAAAAAAATTTAATGCACATAGGTTAAATTATAGGGTCCTAGTTGTTATTAATCCTAAAAAAAAGTTCATCTCAAATTTTAAAGCTCAACTTCAAAAGAACAAAAATTCAACTTTTTTTAAAAAAATATTATTTTTTACTGAGAACCAACTAAGTGACATTTGGTTGAATATAATATAGATGTTATTATTTATTTAAATGCTAATATTATTGAGAATGATATGTTTGATATAAAGTATTATTTATTTAATTTAATGTAAATTGTATATGAATTAAAATACAATAATTATTAAACTTTAGGAATGTAAATATAATTTATCTTTAAATTTGACAGCCTCCCACTGCTTCTCCTTTACTTCCATGCCTTTTCTATTTTGACTTCTGGCATCTGTCTTTAATTTATTCATAAATAAAATAATATCTAGATGTTATCCAATGTAATACATATTGAAGTGTATATATCACATTATAGTAATAATTTTTTATATATTTTTTATTATTTAAATATATTATTAAATCAAATTATTAGATTTTTTTCAATTTTAAACCAATTGATTAATTGCTATAATGACTTTTTTTTTGATAAAAATTTCTATAATGTATGACATCACAATACAATTGATTCAAGAAGTTTATTCAAAATTATTTTAAAGACTTTACTAAAAAAGGTACAAATTTAATAGTAGCAATTTTTTAAAGAACAACTTATATATATATATATATATATATTTGATAATTAAATGTGTTAAGCTTGAATCTATTTTTAGACTATGTATTAATTATTTTTTAAGTTTAAATTAATTTTGGGCATGTATTAATATTATTTTTGAGGAACTTTTTTTTCTTTCAAATAACCATGCCTAAAAATATATAATGGGGATTAATAAGCTTAATTTAAGCAAGTGAATGTCAGCGAGTAGTTTATTAAAATCACGGTGATTAAATGTAGGGATAATTATCTATATGTCATACAATTTAGTTTTATTTATGCCTTACTCATCCATTCTCAATTAATTACACTATGCATATTAAAAAATATTACAAAATCTTACATACACACATTTGAGTTAAAACTTAATCAAAATTTATTTGAAAAAAAAAATCTGTTAGTAAATTATTAAAATTATATTTTTACTCTTAATAGTATATATTTTTTTTCTTCCTCAATACCACACTAAAGCGTTGATTTGTCCTAAAATTAATTTATGTCGCGGATGTCTCCTTCCTTTACCGCCACCTAAACATTATGATTTTAAGATTTTCACTCAAAATATATTTAAATATCTTTAAAATAATATGATGAACGGCCCAGATTTTTTGTAATATAATTATAATTAGGTTATTGAAAAATTATAATTACTCATTATAATAGAAATAAGTTAAAATGTGTGTATGTAAGATTTTATAATGTTTTGATTGTGCATAGCGTAATTAACTAAGAATGGACAAGTAAAGCATAAATAAAACTAAATTGTGTGGCGTATAGATAATTATCTCTTAATTATAATATGTACGAAACGTGAGAAGTTTGAGAAATTTTATTTAATAGAATTTATTCATTGTCCAAAAAAATATCAAATATAGTAATATATGATGTAATCTAGGTTTTTAGGTCAGTAAAGTATTACAAATTGATTCTAATTTTTAAAAAATCTTAATCTGATCTCCCGGATGATAAACATGTTACAATGTTAGTACCTTTTCAGAATTTTATCTTTTTAGCTGCTTTTTTTTTATAAAAATATATAAATTGATTATTCTTAATTAACTTGAAATTTAATTTTTTATATTACATTTTATATATATTTTAATATAATTATTATTTTTATTCTTTTATCTTACATAAATTTTAATGCAAAATTACTATATTTTTTAAATAAGAGAAACTACTGTATCTCGCACATATAAAAATACACATATGGATAATTATCCAATTTTAATTAGTTTTTATGAATGGGCTTTCGTTAGCAAGGCGTATTTGACATGGTGGGCCTTTAAAAAGGCCCTTGGGCCCATTTAACTAATTTCATTCATCTAAAATTTGCTATTTATCTTAAAATACATCTATGCCTGGCTTAAATGCACGCTTGATGGACCAAAATATGCCAAATATGTCGTTTGGTTCGAGGTTTTTTTTTTATAAGAAAAAAAAATATTTTATTTTTTAAGTTTAATAAGAGAAAAATTTATTTTAATATTAGAAAGTGTGTAAAATATAAAATACTTTAAATTCTAATATTCATATTGCATTAGATGTGAAATAAAGTTAATTTTTATAGTTAAAATTTGTGCTGGGCAAAAACATTGCCTCCAACCAAATGAGGAAAAAAACTGGAAATAGGCTAAAAATAGGAAGATTTACCGACTGACAAAATTTTACTAAAATTATACGTTTCATCTAAATTTTAAAAAATTATATATTTTATATCCAATTCTAAAATCACATCTTCTTACAGCTTCGTCAAAGTGATTATTGATTATATCATACGTAATACATCAAGAATTTTAGCTTAGTGAAATGTAGACTTTTAAATATTTATTATGAAAAAACAAAAAAAATATATGAATTTGAGCAAATTTAAATAAAATGTATAATATTATAAAAACTACATGTATTATATGTAATTTTTGAAACATATTTAAATAAAATGCATAATTTTGATAAAATTTCATATTGTATATATAAATACTCTTAAAAAATGTTATATGAATTACATCAAAAAATATTATTTGATTGTTATTTTTGACTTAATTATTAATTGTTTGATAATATGGAACCAGATCCGTGCAGTTTTAATTAGGTCTTAAATAAAAGATCTCAAAAAAATTTAAACCAACATATAGTATAAGTAAATAATAGGGATCTATTAGTAATTTATCATCTACGTCATAAATATTAATTCTCGTGAAGCGCTTTTCATGTTAGATTTTTATAATAATATTTTTAAGTAATATTAAATTTTCAAAAAAATAATAATTATTATATAATCTGATTGCACCGGTTATTTCACCGTGGGAACTCTCATTTGATTCCGAAATCCATTGCCACGGAGCTGACACTGAGTGGATTTTTAGCATCCTTTAAAAAATTTTAAACTTCATTTTTTTAGAATTAAATAATATCATTAAAATCTATTTAAGGGCAAATTACGCCCAGGTCCCTGAATTTAACTCTTGATATAACGCAGATCTATTTTTTTAAAATTATAACATCGGGGTCCCTAAGGTTTAATAAATTATCAAATTAGTCCTTTTTTATTTTTTTATAATTAAAATTTTTTAAAATTATCATTTTAGCTCTGCCCCTCTCTCTCCTCCCAATTCGGCGCACGCGCGCAGGCTGCGGCCTCTCGACCGGCCGGTCGCGCGGCG
>JAEMOT010004059.1:135132-221959 GCA_019297695.1 Apostasia ramifera
GGCAGCCGGACCGGCAGCGGCCGCACGGCTCGCGTGCGTGCACCGAATCGGAAGGAGAGAGAGAATGACATGGGTAAAACAGCAATTTTTAAAAAAAATAATTATTAAAAAATTTAAAAATGACTCATTTGATAATTTATTAAAACTCAGGGACCTCGATGTTATAATTAAAAAAACGTGAACTTGCGTGATATAAGCTTTAAACTCAAGAATCTGGACATAATTTGCCCTATATTTAATAATATATTTTTAATATTACATATTAATCGTTTAAATTATATAAAAATTAGATCTATAATTTATGTTACAAAATTATAACATATATATATATATATATAATAAAAATTGCAATTTTATGACATTAATTACACAGAAGATATAATTTTGATATAAATTTAATAGCTAAGATATAATATTAAAAATTTAAATATAAAATAATTAAATTTTAGTAATATATATATATAATTATTTTTTTATTTTGAGGGAATTGATTTATAATCCTTAAAATCTACTTGGAAAATATTCAAAATTTTAAAACTACATCGTTGCATTTCAAAAAGGATGTAGAGAGAATTCAATTCAGCGTTATTTTGTTATTGTGTTATATTATTTACAAAAAAAATTTATTTAATTTAATAATATTTTTAAATATTTTTTAAAAATTATATCACTCAAAAGATGTTATTTAAGTATAATAATATATATAATATGACATAATATAAAAATAATATGAAATCAAATAGCCTCTTAATTTGCTTAATTAAATAATATGAGGCATACATTTTTTAAAAATTCAAATTTATAATGTAGACATATATTTTATTATTTCTATTTTTAATTAAATTGGCTGTTATTTGTATCACATTTAGATGCAAAAAAATGTTAATAATATGAAGATAACTAAAATGCAAATTACAACATATTTTGAATGAAAAAGATGTTAATATATGTTAAAACTTACTAAATAATATATAAATAATAGTTTTAAATATTATATATGTAATTAGTTCAGTTTTATATTTATTTAAACATCTTCAATTTTGTTAATGTGAAGGTTATCTAATCACAATTAATAGGTTAACTCATAAAAGATAGATAGTGAAATATTATTGGTGGTTATTGTGGTATTGGAGGTCAATAACACAGATAGCAATGACAGTGATTTATCTGATAATAAGTTAATAAAAATAAGCTTTAAACTGTTTGAAATTTAAAATTGTTTTTATTTATTTCTAAAATATAATGAATGAATAATTTTTAGGAATTTTTACATACAAGACATGAAATTTACACGAAATTACGCATTTCATTATCAATTCGTAAATATTACCACTATCACACCATATTCATTTAAATTTTACGCATTTCACGTATTTCACATATTTCATATACTTTATAATATTATATATAAATTAAAACGCATAAATTCATTAATATTTAAATTCTAATATATATTTTTATTTTCTACTGTAAACACATCAATTTTCTTACTTTAATTAAAAATTATAGTCATGTGGATTTAAATTCGNTATAATTTTGTATAAATTTCATGTCCTCTACGTAAAAACTCCTAATTTTTATCATTTTTTATGCTTTATTAATAACAAAATGTGAAATTTAAGTATTTTTTTATATCGACTGATTTCTTCCACAAAAGAAAAAACTCTGGGAAAATCAAGGGGGTAAATCCGTAAACTACTACAGCGGGATGCGATCACCACCATTGCTAGTCGGTGTCCGCTCACCGCCAGTATGATTCACCGCTCCCGTCCGTTTCATCGTTCTCCAACATTCGGCGGCCCTTTCCTCGTTCTCCGTTGAGGCGGCGGCAGCGTCTCCAGCGCTGGCTACGGAGGAGGAGGCGCGGGTGCAAATGGGAGTGGCGAGGAAGGTGGGTTTGTCATCGCCGGCCATGATGACGGCGACTGGCTCGGAGAATGACGCCGCTGTCTTGGCCGGCGTGGCGTCCGTTACCTTGCCGGTGAGAGCTCCATCAGCGGCGGCGGGAGCGTCGTCGGCTGGGGTGCCGAGGTAGCTGGAGAGCTTCCAGTAGGAGCAGGCGAGAATGAGGAGGGCGAAGGCGATGAGACCCAGCATCGCCGCCAAGCCGCCGAACAAGTAGGGGACCGGCGAGTGCCATCCTGAGTTCCCCGCGAGCGCCACCGCCACCGCCGGCGCAGGCGATTCGGGGTCTTCGACGAAAAAACCGGGCCTCATTCTCTTCCAATTGGAGAAGAATGGGAGAGGCTGGAGAGGTGGTTATAAGGAGGTGGGTTTCACGTGAATGGGGGAAAGGGAAGCGCTTCGTTGTACCATATTTGAAGAGTTGGAAATCACAAGTAGCGCTGTTATCATACCGATTTAGAGTGAGTTAACGGCAACTCAAAATTAAAAATTTCGAGTTCGGCTCAGCTCGAAATTAGTTTAAAATTAAAATGAGATATGTTTCGAGCCGGCTCGGCTCAAAATGACTAGATTTTGAGCTGGATCGAATCATGATTTGAATCGGGTTGTAATTGTAAAAAAATATAAAAGTCTTACCTGTTCAAGAGGATTTGATCCTTAAATCTTGAGAAAAATAAGCCTTAAATCTCCTCAACTCTACTACTAAATCACTAGTTAAATGATATATAATAGTATTTCTAGCAAGCTAAGGCCAACTCGAAATCGGCTCGAAATGAACTTCGAGTCAAAGTCCTTAGCTCATGATTCGATTCAAAAATCGAACGAGTTCCTAGCGAGTTTCGAATTTCGGATATTTTTAACACCCCCAATCACAAAGTACACCAAAATTTTCAATTTCACTAATTTGGTGGTTGTAGCTAACATCGACAAAGTCGCGCACGATGCGATCTTAAATTCTTAATTCATTCCATGGACCAGTACTAGACATCTCTCAGTCGTCTCTAAGCCAAGTCATCCCACTTTTTCTTTCAAAAAATGACAATCATAACATTATAGTGCAACACTAAATAGAGCAGACAGAGATATAAAAGTCAATCAACATTCCCTCCGAGGATATTATAAAAAATAATGTGAAGGGCTATCGTTTGGGAGGCTTACACTTTGATGAGTCTTTTCATGGGCTATAGCATGAGGGTTACTCACTTGTTACTATATCCGAAATTCTTAGCAGAATGCGTTTCATTATCGATAAAGATGCTATGTTGTGTGACATTATTAACTCGAGTAATACCACTTGTTTAATTGAAGGTAGTATTTTGGGTATAAGAAAAAATTAGGATAAAATTATATTCATACTCTAATATTAATTAGGTGTTATAAATTGGTCTTAATTTTTTAAAAATCTTAATTTGAGTGTCTAAAATTTTAAAAATATTATAGTTTCATTACCTGATACATGATAAATTATTTTAGAATTTTGCAATTTTTAGAGAAGTGACATGATAAATAAGGGGAATTAAATTTTAGATTATTTTCTAAATTTTAAATTTTTTATTTTTGAGTTTTACATTTTTAGAAAGGCATGAGGACACAAGATGCAAACGTTTAAATTGACAAAAAATAATAAAATTTTATATTTTTCATTAAAATTGATTGAAAAAAACTGTGATTCCAATTGAGAGACTTAAAACTACAGTATTTTTACAATCATAAGACCAAAACCTACTTTTTTTTGGAAGTTAGAATTAATTTTTAACACCATCCTAACCTCAGAGTCTCAAATGTAATTTCCTCAAAAACATTTGTTAATATTTATGTATATTATAAATATACTTTTTATTAAAATGTATGTAAAATATGAATTTAAAGTATATTTTAATATTAAAATTTGTGTAGGCATGAAAAAAAAATACTTTCTAAGTTTGAGGGGCATTCACGTATACGTTATCAAAAAATTTAAATACTACATTCTTGCTTTTATATATATATATATATATTTGTTATTTATTCATCAAAAAAATATATATATATATATATATATGTTATTTAGTAATTCAGATTTTATAAAAAGAGCAACATATAGATAATATTTAAAATTTTTATAAAATATAAGTAATTATCATTAAATAAAATTAACTTTTATTAGCCTGAAATAAAAATAAAACAAAATGATGATGATTCAGTTAATTATAAGTAATGACGAGTGCGACCCATGTAATGAGTTTTCATATTTTTTTAATTTTTCTTAATTAAGGCCAAATTTTTCTTATTAATTTTTTTATTGGATTTTGCATAATATGTATATATATATATATATGTATATAATTTTTTTTGATAATTGCTTAATATATAGTTGGATCTTAAAGTTTAAGGTTCATTATATTTTAAGTGTACAACACATATTGTAAAAATATATATATATATATATATATATATTAACTTCAAAAAAAAAGTAATTGTAAATATTTAAAATCTTACGTCATAAAAAATATAGATCAAACTGTAATAAGTGTGAAATATTAAGGACCAGTAAGCAATTTACCTTCGAAAAGAAGATGTTAGTGGTCTTCTCTTTATTATTTGTTCTTTTATCTTCTTTATGATCCTGTTTTCTTATTGCCTTTCTCTTTTGTTTGAAATGATGCATGATACCCTGGCCATGATTGAGATTGATGATGTCACTAAATTAAAATACGAGTAATGCTACATTTTTCTATACGATATTAAATATTAAAATCAATTAAAATTTTTTATCAATATTATAAAAAAAAATTAATTTTTTTTAATTCATATGATGCTTATTATTATATAAAAATTTTAGTTAGATTCAACATTTAAGGGCATTTTAGGAGTTAAAAAATATCTCACTTAAAATACTAATGTGAGCTATCTAGCTCACCTTGAAGTTAATTTCATTTTGCTTCCTATTTAAAAAATTATTATAATTGTTGATGCAAAAAATACACCACCATAGAGAGAAATGAGACGGCAATTTTTACGTGGAAACTCGAGTGCCCGGGGGAAAAACCACGACGTCGTCCAGGTGATTTGAATTCACTAATTGAATCTCCTCTTACAAAGCTTAATCTCTAAATGGAGACCGAATGAGTACAAGAGGGATAGAGAGAGGGGGGCAGCTCAGCCCGAGAGAGAGAGGAAGGAAGCCCCCCTTAGAGAGAGCAATCTCCCCCTTATTTATAGCTTGGAGAGGAAGGGACATAGTAGGTTTAGTCTGCTACATCTGATACCTACTCATGTAAAGGACGATTAAGGAGTTAGCTCTCATGCTGTTTTAAATGCTGAGTTTAGGGGTGTGCAAACTATGGTTTAAATCGAAAAACCGAACCGAACCGATATTTATTTGGTTGGTTTGGTTTGGTTTATAATGTAATTTGGTTGGTTTGGTTTCATTACATTTAAAATCGAATCCAATCTTTTTTTTTTGTTTGGTCACCAAACCAACCACTTAAACCAAATGCACACCCCTAGCTGAGTTGACATAGTAGTACGAAGGGTACGATCTTGTAATATCTCTTTAAGCTGCTGTTCGGCAAGGGGCTGCTGTTGAGCTGCTGTTCGACAAGGGGCTGCTGTTGAGCACCTGTTCGATAAGGGGCTGCTGTTGAGCAGCTGTTCGAAAGGGGTGTTAGAGAAGGTTCTAATAATAATTATTAAATTATGTATAATAATTCATTAATATTATGCTTTGATCTTTATATACAAAATACAACTTAATTTCATCAACTAATCAGTTGGAAAATTTAATGCCCGCTTGCCTGAAATAAAAGAGATTCAATTTGAAATCAATTCTAATATATATAGGGCTGTTAACGATTCGATCTCGAGTCGATCCAACCTTGGCTCAAGTTTGAATTGAAAGTTTTCGGTTCATTCTCGATTCGATCCAGAGAATAAACGAGAAGAGTTCGATCCGATCTCGATTCGTGCTGAGTCTGGCTCATTTGTTATCTATTCAAGCTCGATTCGAGCTAAAATCGATCCGACTTTCGATTAATTTTCGACCTTTTATTGAAATATTATGTATAAATATATTTATTCATTCAATCAACTTAAATTATGGCTATTTGCTTTGATGTATTATTTTTTAAAGATAAAAATAAAAAAAATAATTTGCAATAAATATTATTTAAATGATAATAGAGAAAATTCTAATGAAAGTCTAATGAAGCATTCCAATAGACTATTAAAAAAACTACATACTAAATCTGGTTACATATATAAATATAATATAATATTTTTATTTTTTTAATCGATCTGATTTCGAGCCATCTCGATTCAATTCTATGCTAGCTCAAAATTGGATTGATAAAATTTTCGAGCAAAAAAAAGGCTCATTAATCGGCTAATTTAGATAGAATCAAGGTCGATTCGATTAAAAATTTGATTCAATTTTCGTGCAATCCTTGATCTTCGAGCAAGATTAACAGTCTTAAATATATATATATATATATGTATATAAAAATTTTATAAATATATTTAATAAAAATTATTAATATAAATATATTATGATAGTTTATATATATAGAATAAAGTATAAATGCATACTAAATATATTATTAATTTTGCGTTATTATATATATATAATTTATACTGAATATTCTAATTTAAAATATATTTTACTAGAACATTGATTTAAAACTGAAAGAAATTTACTCATTTAAATAAAATTTAACTTGAAATTTAAAAATTTAATTTCGAGTTTTGCACCCACAAGTAGGCTCAAAGCCAAACCTAATTATATACCTCTATTTTTTGAATTCTTTTACGCTTCTTTTACCATTGTAAAAGATTTATATATATATATTGATATTTATTTTTATAAAAAATACATATTTATATTTATTTATAAATTTTTTATTAGAATATTTATTTATTGGTAACTGATAGGGCGCAATGGAAACAAAGAATTTATGTAGCCGACCCCACCTAGTGGGATTAAGGCTTAATTGTTGTTATTGTTGTAATATTTATTTATAATTTCGTGGGCTTGAAGTCTTCAAGGTTAGCTAATAACGTGAGGTTTTTCAAGACTAAGAGAATTTATTGTCAATCTTGCCACGTATGTAATTATTTGGAGGTGCAAAAATTAAATTATAATTATTAGAATTTTCTTTAACAACGTCTTTAGTCGAACGGCCCTGGTCGAATAACTCTTCAAGGAGATATTACCAGATCGTACCTTCCGTACTACTATTTTAACTCAGTATTTAAGGCGATATGGGGGTCCACTACCTAATCGATCTTTGCAGAAATAGGTGTGAGATGTGACAGACTATACCTACTATATACCATACTCTCCAAGCAATAAATAAGGGAGAGGAGAAACTCTCTGCAGGGGTCTCTCTCTGCTTCTCTCATCAAGCTTCGCAAAAGAAGGGATTTAATTAGTGGATTTAAATCGCCTAGATAGCGTCGTAGTTTTTTCCCGAGTTTCTACGTAAAAAATATTATCTAATTTCTTTCTATTTTGATATATTTTTTATATCAGCAATAATTAATGATTTTCTTTTTTTAATAAAAAAAAATAATGATTTTCAGACCATGCAAACATGATATAATATTATGACGGTAGAAGCAAGCTTTTAAGTTAAAAATCTGTTCTTAACTGAAATTGATTGAAATGAAATTTTGCTAAAAAAACTGTTTAATTAAATAGGATATTGAATTTAGTCTTGCATTATTTTTTATTAATTTTTTAATTTCGCTTAATTAATATGTAATTAGATAATTGTAGATGCTATATTATGCTAAGGTTATAAAAAATAAAAATAAAAATAAAAACAAATTTTGTTTGGTGATGTGATATGTAGCACGAGTGCAATTATGAATAATTTGACGTTGGGGAAGTATGGGAAGCTCTCTCATATTTATGAAGTGGCCCATTAGCTTAAATTATTGAATATGACAAATTAACATGATAGAATTTGTAATAATACTTTCGATTTTTTGGAATAATCGAAATACGATCCTCGTAAAGAACCTGCGTAAATCTCCAGCATTCCTTTTCGCTCTGTTTGACGTGAGGACTAAAATCAGGACAAAAATGATACTAGTTTAAAAATAACAATAATAATAATAAATAATTTTTTTAATTATTCTACACAAATTCTAATAAAAAAATATTATTTTACTTCACATACTCAATAATTTTTAATAAAAATATTAACTTTATTTCACATCCTAGATCAAAATACTCAGATTCAAATATTTTGGTCTAGAATGTGAAATAAAGTTGATATTTTTATTAAAAATTGTTGAATATATGAAGTAAAATAATATTTTTTTTATATTAAAATTTGTGTAGAACGATTAAAAAATTTTATTTATTATTATTATTGTTGTTTTTTAAACTATTACTATTTTGAACCTCGAGTCAAATAGGGCCAAAGGAAGTTACTCTTGCTCTCGAGTCTGCAGTAGTTTTCGGCCAAGTTGCAGCCAATATCCGGCTATTGCCTTTAGCAATCTTAAAGTTTAGGAATTAGAATTTAATTTTTAATATTAAAGTAATTTATGGCATGAGAATTAATATTTTGAATTATAATTTATAATTTTAGATCTCAGTATAGTGATATTTTATTGAAAAATAGTATAAATTCTATCATGATATAAGATTTTAGCATGATACATATAATATTTTATTTTTATGATAAAAACATATAATTTTTCTTATTTTAGGTGTCGTCTATACAAATTTTAAGATTTAATTTTTAGTATTAAAGTAATATAAGGCATAAGAATTAATATTTTGAATTATAGATTATAATTTTAGAGCTTAATATTGGGAGATTTTATTAAAAAATAATATAAAATTTATAATTTTATAATACATATAATATGAATTAATTTTAAATATTTTAGGTGTACTCTATATAAATTTTAATTTTAAATTAAACACCCAAAATCGACTACAAGTCCACACTCAAACTTTATCCCATTGATGATAGAATCTGGGCAGTTGAGAGCAAACCTATTTCCATGCAGGACCTATTCTTTTTTATTATTTCATTTGAGTCCTTAAAGTCCATATATATATATATATATATATATTTCCAAGTCCACATCCTTTTTCAAAAGTTCAGTAATTTGTTCTGATATAATGATGAGCCGTTTCATAACTTTACCATCATATAAATTTTTAAAGACTTTTTATTTTATGAATAAAAATAAACAACAATCACATAAAGTATTTTTTAATTATAAAAAATTATATATTTTAATTCTAAATTCTAAAACTTTAAGTTTTAATATTATATTTTAAATACTATTTATTTTATAAATTTTTTTAATTTAAAATTTATTTTAAAATCAATCTAATAAGACGAAGACTTTTCAATTATAGAGTTATAAAGTATATATAATTAAATAAAATTCATAAAATTAATTTATATTTTATTTATATCTTTTTTAAAAAAAATTATATATAAAATGTGTAATTTAATAAGATTTTAGTGTCATGTAGGTAGTGCTGTTTTTTTGACGATGAAGCATATTATTTTTTATAATTAAAATATCCTCCGCATAAATCTTATTCGTTATCAAATCAAATAGTAATTTAATTTTGATAATTATTCTTTTTCTAATGACAGATTAATTAACATGTAATTCTTTTTTTCCGATAAAAAGTGAGTCTCATTTCATTAAATTGAAGTAAAGAAATTATAATCACTAATTAAAATCTCATGTAAAAATACCGGATATGAGTCTTCCCACGCGACAGTGCCCTTAATAACAAATAAAGCATGACGTATAAGTTTATCGACTACTAATAAAAATTATTGTGTATGCATTGTTAATAAATTTACATTTAAAATAGGGCGTGTTGGTTATAAATATTTGAGTTAGAGGATATCGTCCGTAAAAAAAAATTTTTTTGAAGGTGACAGATATAAATCTCCCAAAAAAATTATCTATTTAATTCCTAAAAATCAATATGTGCGTATATCACTCGGTATTTGAAATTTATAATAATGAATTGCACTTCCTCTCCTCAGCCATTTATCTATACGAGAAGATGTAGCTTGTAATTATATATTAAAAATATAATGTATTATGTATTAATATATAATTTTAAAAATTAGATGTATAAAAATATTTCTAAGAGTGATGTAATTTTTTCTTTAATAATATATATTAAAATCAAAAGGAATACAAAAGTATAACACTTATAAATTTTAATAATAATTTTTCGTAATGATATCAAAAGGAATACATGCAATTAAAGAATTAAGGCCAAAAAAATCAGATCAATTCAACTAAAAAATCTATCATAGAAATAAAAAAAACAATTCAACTAAAAAATCAATTCAAATTGAAAAATTTTAGTCGAATCAAAAGTAGAATTTTAATATTAGTTGCGTGCACTATGCACACACCAATTGATGTGCCACGTCAACATGTGGGGGCTTCTTTTGTCCACGCGGCGTTCATTGATGGCGTACGCAACTTGTACAAAAAATTCTCTGACATTGGAATTTTTTTTTTGGCAGATGGGCCCATGCCAGGATGTGGGCCCACCATGCGTGGGCCTAAGCAGCTGACTGCTGCCGGCCATTCTGACAGCCCAGCAGAGAAATGGGCCCCACAATAGAAGTGCATTGGGGCCTATTGGGCCTATTGGGCCTGTTGGGCCTCCGTCACCTCCCACCGTACAATGTATGGGCCGTAGCACGACGACTTAGCAGAAGGAATATTCCACCCTTTAGCATGACTTTAGCCCTAGTGTAAAAATTTTCCAAAAGGGGAAATATCATTCCAATTAGGGTTGAGAACTATCCAAATTCAAGCCGAGCAAAGCACAACTCAAGCTAGGCTGATTCGACTTTTTTAACTTAATCGAGCCAACTCAAAATTTTCAAATTTTTTTTTTTTTTTTAAATTCCTATATTAAGATTTGCAAGTAGGTTAACCATACTCATAAGATTACTCAATAGATATTATAATCACAACTAACATTTACTTATATAAATATCATAATAAATAATTTTACTTATTTTTTATATTTAACGAAAGAAAGGTCGAACTAAATCGATCAGATCAGACTATGGCTCACAGCTCAACTTTTTAGACTTAAGCTAAGTATCGATTTGAACATAGGATAATTTAAAATTTTCAATTTCTAATCATATTTATGATTATTTCGAGCCAATTTTGATCCAAAAAGATTATTTTAATTTGATTCAGAATAATTTGAGTCAATATAAACGAACAATAAGCGAAATTTTGCTACTACACGTGTTTTATTAAATGAACTGCAATGGTAATTAAGTGAGGAGAGCAGGTGGTTAATAATAGTGTGCAAGTGGTTGGCATCTTCTTTATATTGAGTTGAGATTGATCGAGTTGATTTCTCGTCATTTTTGAGGTTATGTTTCGTGTTTAAGATAAGTTTGAATCTATTTTACGATCGACTCTCTGAGAAGAAGTCATAAAGAAAGGCATAGAAGAATAATTAATTAAAAATTACATTATAATGTAAAGTAGATTTGAAATTTATTTTAAGTTGGCTTGAATTTAAATGATTTTAAATCAATTTTTTTTTCTATACTTAAATTTTTATATTTTGGATTATTTCGATTTGATTTGAGTTTGATATAAACGTAACTCATTCGAAAATGACTTTATATATGTTAGTTATCCTATTAGATTACAATAATAAGGGAATTATAGGCATATGGAAAGAATTTCAAAAATCTACTTTTAACCCAAAAAATAAAAATGGAGGTCCAATAGGAAAATAGGAAATACAAAAAAGCAGCTTTTCTATTGATCTTGACATACAATGGTTAGTGGATTTTTTTAAAATCGAGTCTTTCGTGTGCAATGCGCGTAGTTTATATACTAACAGTACATTTACTTTAATAAAATAAAATAATATTAAAATAAAATGATAATTTCTTTATTTAATTAGATAAAATAAAATATGAATAAAAAAAATACTAAAATACTCATATATATATATATATATAACTTAATAAAATTTTATATTATTTATTGTTATTAAATTTACTTGAACATAAATAATTAGATGAATGTAACTTATATAAATATTTATGTATATGCAGTATATATATATTTAGAAGTAATTTTAAAATAATATTTTTAACTTATAAGAAATAACTATTCTTTGAATTTAGAAAAGAAATAACTATTTCGTAAAATGTGAAACAGATATTCATATAAAATAATTATTTCGCTAAATTAAACATCATAATAGTTATTCTATAAGTATTAGGAGCGGAATAAAATGATTATTCCATCTAAGTAAACAAACGTATTCTTTCTCTTTTTTTTTTCAAAATTTTTTATAATATTTGTTTTCAACAATAATAAATTTTAGGTTATTCTCATCAACGGGGAGATGCCCAGCACACAATATTTAAGGCCATGTTTGGCAATGGGCTAAAAATCATGGCTAAAATTAGTTATGGCTAAAATCTTAAATTTATTTTAAAAAAACTTAAAAAATTATTTTATATCTCATCTCACATAAATTCTAACATTAAACAATCACTTTATTTCACAATACAACACAATTCTCAAAAAATTAATCAACTTTTTTCATATCCTACGCAATTTTTAATATAACCAACTTACTTTATTTCACATCATACATATTTTTTAAAAATAACTAAAAATTCTAATCATTTTTTTTTTATTATCAAACATTGCGTAAGTTTATTGAAATTCAATGAGATGATAAAATAATTATAAGTGGCATTTTAATTTATTTTATAGATCTAATGCTGATGTGGAAAATGTAGGAAATAATAGAATTTAGCCAACCAGCAGGGAATGCATCATGCTTTTACTTGAAGGAAGTGGTAATCTCACTGATTTGATTAGTTGCGTAGTAGAGCTGAGGACTACCTCCTTTTACCTGAACTTTAAAAAAAATAAAAAAAAATCATATACATACATATTAACTTATAACATTAAATATAATTTTAGAAATATTATGACACGCAAAGTCTGCATGTAATATCGTATATTTTATGTCTGGTCTCAATATAAAAATATTATTCACTCTAATTTTAAAAAATTATTTTATTTGAGTTTTCCCGAGAGGCCGTCATTCTTAATATTATTTTAATTTAAGCATGTTTGACTATGACGTTTCACATAATTAGTCTCACAATTTTTTTCTCAAAATACATTTTTACTATTTTGTATCGTATTATTTACTTATACACTTAAAGAACTCCCTTCGTTTTTTGATGTGAGACGATTATTTTCAATGCCCTCCTATATGTGACACCGTTAAGTAAATTGCTCAATGTATGTAAACATGAGACAGATGTTAGATGCATATTCATAATGTCTTAAGCTTTACGTTTTAAATCGCAATGTATATTTGGTGAAAAATGTACAATAACTATAAGTAGATCAAGCTATATATCCACCAATAAAGTTATTATTTATGCGACATCATTGTCATATAAGTGCCACACAGGAATCTTAATTGAATTTAAAGTTTAGTGTCACTTGTTGAAGGTACATAGAATTTCTCTCGGAATTAATTGCAGTGAAAATATTGAGTCCCAAAAGAAAGTGCATGTGATATTCTTCGATAAATCTTGTTACAACGCATAAGGGAGTTGCTATAAGCATATATGATAATATGCTTAAATATTTTAAATGCTTTTTAAAACTGAGTCCTATTGTGATGTAGATCACATTACGGAAGACTATTTTAAGAAACTCAAAATAAAGAAAAAATAAATATAATTGTATGCCAGATATTTAAAATAGTTGTAACTTTCATTCTAGTACAAGTTATAGATTGTATATTATGTTTTTATAACACATAAAATTAATTTTTTATTAAAATTTATGTTTTGGACATAAAATAAAATAAATTTTATTATTAAAATTAATCATGAAATAAATTTAATTTTGTTTAAAATAATAAAAATAAATTTAATTTCGTATATTTGAATTTATATTGAATTTGCATTATGAATTTTCTTAAAAAAATTGAACTCATGAGATTCTCTCTATAAGCCCACTTTATTTTCTCTCCAGCTGGAGGCTTCATTTTTTTATGGGCCCTCTCTCCTGGGCCTGGCAGCTGTGTAACTTCCTCTCTACTTAAAATTAAGATTCAGTGTGAATTAAAAAAAAAAAAAAGAAAGAAAATTCAGTGTAAATTTTTTTTTTCATTTTTTTTCATGATTTCTTCCCTTTTTTTTATAGCACATGAAGCCACTTAAACTTGACTTCAAAATGGGTGAATTAGCTTCTCAAAAAAAAAAAAAGGGTGAATTAGTTGTCAAGTTAATACTCGACTCAAAACTCAACCAGAATCTGCTTACTCTAATTTTAATTCGAGTAAAAAAAACAAAATAATTACATGCATGTCACAAAAATCTAGTTATTTTACATATTTGATACTCAAAATTTTAATATTACATATTGATCATTAAAATTATATGAAAATTAATTCTTATATATAACTCATGTCACAAAATTCTAATATGAATTTAATAAATATTGTAATTTTTATATGATATAAATATAAAATAATTAGATTTTAAAGATATGAATAAAAAAATATTTAATGGGTAGAAAGTTGACGTGAAACCATAAAAATTTAGACAAAATAAATTGATAAAAATAATTCTCTTAAAAAAATAAGAGAAAAGAAAATTTTGAGTCAATAGTTCTGATTTTCTTGATATGATAATGATATTTAAAACTTGACATAATATTTTTTGAGTACTAGTCACATTAATTAAGTGTGTCGGTAAAAATAGAAATTTATTGCAAAAGATATAAAAAAAAAGTAAAGAGCTGTTTGATTTAAATTAATAATTATATATTTTTATAAAATTTTATTTATAAATATTATTAAATCAAATAATTATATTTTATGCATAATAAATTATAATATTAAAATAATATTAAACTAAATATTTTTAAATAACTTATGTAATATTCTTTAATATTTTCACCCCCATGCCATTTTAATAATAAATAGACCGCATCACATATAAGATTTAATCATAAATATGAACTAGAATTATATGTAATTTGTAATTATATATTTAAAGTGCGAGATGATAAATATAAGTACATATTTATTTAGTCAAGTTAAAATTAACTTAATTATACAAGTTATATTATATTTAAAATTTAATATTAAAAATTAATTTTATTTGACATTTAATATATATATATATTAAAATAATAATTAATTTATATTATATTTTTTATACATCTCGATATAATAACTAATTTTATTTTACATATTTTTTTAATAAATAAATTTTATTCAAATTTAATTTTAATTTTATTAAGATTAATTTTTGCGAACAAATAGGAACCTAAATATTTAATTTTAATGAATTAAGGGCAGCAAATGTAATTTTTCCTATAAAATGCAAACTTAAATAAAACAATTGTTTTCAAACCTTAACCTCTCAACCATATATTCATACCAGAATCACATTTTTATTATTATTTTCTATTGTTAATATCAAAAAAAAAAAAAAAAATCTTACTGTCATTCTGCTTAAAAAACAATTAATGAAGTCTTTGAGATTGATATTTTTAAAATTTTTTGACTTAATTTGATATGTTTTAGTTTTAAATAAAATTTATATTTAAATAATTAAATTTATTTAATTTAAAAATATTAAATTAAGTAATAATAATCCGATTAAAACATTAACTTCATTAAAAAAATTTTAAAGTTGTATGTCTTTTTGATATTACCATTAAATCTCTGGACCTGGATGGTATTTGTCCTTTGAAATTTGACTGGAATTTTTCTCTAAGTTTGACAATTGGCAACCATGCATAATGGAATTTCTTCATTAAATATGATTTTATTGTTTTATAGATTAACAATTAATCAAATATGTTGTTACCTTTTTTTACTAACAGAAATTAGAAATATTTTTAATGAACAATTGCATGTAGGTACATGAGATTGAAAGGATATTACAAATTGACTCTAACTTTTTTTAAAAAATTTAATTTTAGTCTCTAAGGATGTAAAAGCATTGACATTTGGTCCATATGCCAGAATCTTTTTATTTTTTTTACAAAAACTGTTAAATTTAACTATTTTAATCAATTTAAATATTTACATATTTTACAGAACTAGTGCGTTCTTCTATGTCTACTTAATATTTAAAAAGAATAATTACCTACATGCCACACCGTTTTACTTTGTTTATACATTACCTATTCATTTTTAATTAATTACGTTATGCACACTCAAAACATTATAAAATCTTACATACACACACTTAAATTAAAACCCAGTCAAAATCTATTTGAAAAAAAAATATTTCGTTAATAAATTATTAAAATTATATTTTTACCTTTAATAGTATATATATTTTTTTCCTCAATGTCACACTAAAGCGCTGATCTATCCTAAAATCAATTCACGTCGCAGATGTTTCCTTCCCTTGCCACTACCTAAATATCAAAGTTTTAAGATTTTCACTCAAAATATATTTAAATATTCTTAAAATAATATGATGAACGGTTCAAATTTTTTGTAACCTAACTATAGTTAAGTCATTGAAAAATTATAATTGCTCATTATAATAAAAATAAGTGAAAATGTGTGTATGTAAGATTTTATAATATTTTGAGTGTGCATAGCGTAATTAACTAAGAATGAATAGATAACACATAAATAAAGTAAAATGGTATGGCATGTAGGTAATTATTTTTTATTTAAATAAAATATAAAAATTTAGAAAGGGAATTCATTTTGCTCCTTTCTTTTTAAAATGTTAAAATAAAAAAAAAAAATTAATGGCTCCATCTTATTTGAGAACTTCGAATCAAAAAATTAATTTGTTAGTTGTTAGTTTAATTCTTGCTTTTCTATTTTTTTTTGCAGCGAATACTAATCTCTTTAACTCTTTTTTAATAGTTTTTAGTATGGTAAATAAAAAAAATTAGCATGGAGAATAAAATTAATTGTTAGATAATAATTTTTCAAGTTATTTTATTTTTAATGTAGGTTAATTTTCAATTGAGTCCAACACAACAGATTTAGGTGATCGACATCGATGATCTAATCGGTTCAAATTGGGCACGAAGAAAGAGGTAGACCAAAGATAAATATTTTGTAGTAATTTAAATTTAGGGATTTTTACTTATATAATACAAAAAACTTCAATATTTATTTATTAGATACTTTAAAGTTAAATATTATATAACTTCATTCATTTATTTAAATTTTACAATTAACACACTCTGGTTAAAAATTCTATATTTTATTTGAGTAAATCATACTTAAGTTATATTTTAACTTAAATAAGATTTATCGGAATAAAATCTAACCCTCGATGCATCTTAAATCAAATCTTATATGTTAAAAATAATTTAAATCTGTTAACTATGTAGAATATTTCATTAGATGCCCATTTTAATAATGAAAAATTGGATGAACGATCAGATTTGATTTAAGATGCATCAAGAATTAGATTTTATTCCTATGAACCTTATCTAATTTAAAACATAACTCAAATATAATTTACTCAAATAAAATATAAAATTTTTTTAATTAAAGTATATTGGTTGTAAAATTAAAATAAATTAGTTTGTCATATAATATTTAATTCTAAGATATCTAATCAATAAATATTAAAATTTTTTGTGTCATACAGATAAAAAATCTCTTAAATTTAATGCATAACAAAGTATTCTTGAAACTATTATGTAAGTTAATTTAAATTATTTATGTTGTGGTACTTAAGATTTATTTAAGCTACTCAAAATTTAATATTTATGTATATAATATTATCAAACATTGTATGACTCACATTACAAATTATAATAATTTAATATAACATCAGGAGTGTGCTTCCAAAATAGCAGTCTCAACCCTCAAATCATACGTCCATTGAAAAATATTTTTAACTAGACATTATAAATATCGTACAAATTTTCCTGCGAGAGTTATCATCAATATTATAATTTGATGAGCCACATGTGTAATTTCACCAAAAATAATTTCTTTCATATTTTAAAAAATTCACAGATGCATACTTGCACAGGATATAACATAAATCAGCGCATGAATAAGTCTCTGCTTGAAGTAAATCGAGGTGAATTAAGTAGTGAGATATCGAGATTACGTTCATTTATTAAACTTGAGCTCAAACTTCTTTCGTGCTTGTTCTGGTTTGACTTGCGAACATAAAAATAAATTTGAACTTGATTTATACGATTTGCAAACAAACTTATATATATATATATTTGTGTGTGTTCATGAATATAATATTATAAATAAGTTTTTATATATTATTAATATTAATGTATTCATAAATAGATTCATTATTATGAATCTCAATTTTTTTTATTAATAAATAAGATGTACTAAAATTCTAAAAAAACAACATATCGAGCTTTGTGATTAATCAAAGCTTATTCAAGAATTTCTTATGAACTGTTCAGGAACTTATGTTCAAACTTATTCACACGGAGATCCGATCCACAATCGAACTAAATCTATCAATTCAGATTAATTAGTTCAGTTCGGTATGCTGGAACTGATCGATTTGAATTGTTCTCATTCTATTATTCGAGTAAACTGGAATCGATTCAAATCAAATTAATTATTAATTATTAAATATTATATGATTAGCTAGCTATAGTCTTTTATCGCAAAAGTTAATATTTATTTTTTTTAGTATGAGCTGTGATAGATTTAAAATTAAAATTTATAATTTTAATTTATTAAAGAAAGTTTGATTGTAAATTATTTATTATTATATCTTTTATATTGGTATGAAGTGAAATTATATTTTAAATTTAGAACTGAAACTAAAATGAAACCGAACAGAAAAATTTGGTTCAGGAGAACTCGGTTGGCTCTGGTTTCTGAAATTACCGAACGAGTCTAATCAATTCAGTTCTAATTCCTTGTAGAACCAAATCAAACTGATCCATGTTACACTCATAATACATACCACAAAAATTTTGATATATTACATCACATATATTTTTTTTAAAAAAAACAATCACCTCATAATATAAATTTTATAAAAATAATATGTATAACATAATATGTCAAAGTTTCTTATAACATAAAATAATATTCTATTAATTTTTCTATTGTATGTATATTTAAAAAATGTTTTTTAAATAAAGTACTCCCGGGTCATAAGGCTTTTAAAAATTGTTTATAAATTTTAAAATTTTTTACGTTGGGATTTATGCGAAATGTTTAAAATTTATGGACTGATTTAAAGTATGTTATGAACCTGGGGGACCCTGGAGTAATTTACTCTAATTTTTTAAAATAAAATTTCAGACAAAAATGATGCTCATGTTTAGCACGACTTCCACGCAGCTGCGTGGCGGCAGCTAGTGCGTGTGGAAAAGCTTTACATGAGATAGAAAGAGAAATGACTGGCAGTTCTAGAGAGAGAAAGAAAGAAAAAAAACCATATAGTGAGAGAAAGACATCGACAAATTATCGAGTTTAGAACTGTTTGGCCGGCCAATAGACGGCTACTACGTTAGTATCAGATGAGATCCAGTGTTAACACGGCGCCTCATCATTGACCGGCCCAACTGAATATAATAAATTTTTCTCTCTATCTTTTTCCTTCTTCTGAATGATACAAATAGAATTATTCGTACAATTTATATAAATTAAAATTTGACTTTAATTTTGGTCACAAGTCACAATATTGATTTTTTATAAAATATTTAAATTTATTAATAATAATTATTGAATATTATTTTTTAGAAAGCGAGGAGTTTCGATAATTTCGGTCGAGTTCTGTTGAGTTTCGATATATAGCTTTAGTCGATTAAACGAAATTACTAAATTTCATCCGAAATTCAATTTTCACTGAAACTAATCCGAAACTGCTAAAACTCGATTATTTGAGCCAAAATTTAAAATCTTGTGCATAACGACAATTTGGTATTGTTAAGATGCACGAAGGCTAAAGGGTCTAATTTCTTTTTTTATTTAATTTAATCATATTTATATTAATTACTTTAAAATATCATTAAATCATATTATTGAAATTAATGACTAAAAATTTCGCTAAGTTCAAGCTCGGTTGGTAGATCAAAATGCGGTGAAAATTATAATTTGCAGATATTTTTTGTTAGCTATTTTAAAAAAAAGAATAATGAGGTGATTTTTCTCAGTGAGTATTCAATATTAAATCAGAGATCAAATTAAGCTGACTTTTTGAACTATGTTTAACAATACATTAGCTAAATTATATTTCAATTTAAAATTTAAAATTTTATTTTATTTTAATATGAATCAGCATAATATAACCAATTAAGAAGCAAGTTTAATAAACAATAATACTAATAATAATAATAATAATAATAATAATAATAATAATAATAATAATAATAATAATAATNATAAAGTAAAATAATATTTTTCATATTTAAATTTGTGTAAAATAATTTAAAATATTTATTTATTATTATTATTATTATTTTTTAAATTAGTACCATTTTGGTCTTGTTTTGGTCCTGTTTTGGTCCTCATGCCAAACAGGGCCATGAGCCCTTCTCTTGAAACCCTAAGTCTGTTTTCACTCGATATGAATATGCTAACGATTACTTTATCTAAGTCTACTTTGAATGCCCTTTCACACTTTGATTGAGGAATCAATAAGCAAAATATAAGATAACGATAAAAAATCCTAACGAGATGTTGACGAAGAGAGATAGAGTTTTGAGAATTAGCAGCACATACATTTCTAGCGCAAAATGCTAACATAGAGAAGCCAAAAATTATCCAAAAAAAGCATACAAAGATATAGGGTAGTTCAGAAATAGCTTCATCTATGTCTACCTAAAAGCTAGAGAAAAAGATTTTACTGAAACTCAAAAAGGGCTTGGTCAGAAGACCAACACAAAACGAAAGAGAAAAAAATACACGCTTGTTGACAATATTGATCGTCTTCTTCCAGAAGCTCTGCCCAGAGATATTTATAGATGAGTTAAGATGGTATTCAAACAATTCCAGGTTAAAACATAATATAACTGCTGGTTACACGGAGATCATTAATGAAGTCAAGAAGAGTACACACAGATTCTTGATTTGTTAGGCCGTTGAGAATCGGATGACCGATTGTTGATGACCGGGAATTCGCAATTCCCAACTAACTGGTAATGCAAAGAGTTCTACAATGAAAATTGCACAAATAAGATATTGACGTGGCAGTCTCTATCAGGTTGAAGAACAGCGACAGCTACAGATGACCAAATATCGGAGCTGATATTACTGGCAAAAAGCTGCAGATGACCAAATATTATAGATGATATTACTACAGGAAGCTAAACATCATCACCAATAGTTTGATATTTCTGCAAAAGCAAAGATAAATATGATTAGTCAAATATCATAGCCGATAAAGCAAACATTGTGCACGGTGATAAATAAATAGGATTTGAAAAGCTTTAGATGCCACGTGTATGACTGATATTTAATACCGAATTCAAGTGTAAACATGAAAATTACTTATTTTTCTTTTTTATGATTGAACTTAAGTAGTAGATGGAAGAGGATAAAATTTAAGCACTCAAAACGTCAATTCACCACTAATCTTCACTTGATCTCTTTAATCTCTTAAAAATATTGATGAATAAATAAAGTTAGGTGGAAGCACCAAATATATTCAAATATTCAAAATTAATATCATAATAGCCCCTAAATCTTTAAATTGGTAAGATTCTAATAGCAAAAATGCTAGTTAAAAATAATATTATATATTCTTTATAAATGACCTCAAATATTAAAATTAAATAGAATTTTCTATATAGAACTATTACCACATAGGCAAAATCAAATCTTTTTTATTTGTGCTACACTCAAGGATTTGAAAACCGGACTGGCTTCAGAACCGGTAGACTGAAAGGTTCAAGGTTCAATGGTCGAACCGGGGTTGAACCGGGGTTGAACCGGGATGGTGTAAAAATTAAAAAAATTAATAAAATATAATATAAATATAGTTAAGATATATATTATTCACACATCAACACAATAATTAGACATAAAATGAATGTTTAATAATTAAATTTAATAAATAATATCTTATGTCAATAACCCAAAAAATAATTTCAAGCAAATCGAAATAACAATAACCCAACAAAATATTCGCAAATCATAAATTGAGTATAATATTTAGTATATATTAAAAGATCTGAATAAATGTATGCTTTATCAATATTAAAATACTAAATTATTTCATCATTTAATATCACTAAAATTCTAAAATACTAAATTATTTCGAAAAGATGGGGGCTGGAGAGGAGAGTGCGAGGCAAGAGAAATCGCGAGTTCGTGACTGTCGCGCGAGTAGAAGCCGCAGAACTGAGGCTGAGTTAGGGACCCAGAGTTTAGGAAAATTTTTTTTTTTAATTTTAAACTGAACCGGTCCAACCGTACCGGTTTACCGGTTGACCGGTTGAACCGCGGTTTAGACCGGTTCTGGCCGGTTTTGAGCGGATCCGGTTATAAAGTTAAACCGGACCGGTTGGCTGACCGGTTCACGGTTCGACCGGTTGAACTGGCCGGTCCGGTTCGGTTTTTAAAACCTTGGCTACACCATTGGCAATAGAATCTTAGTTAGATTCAAAAATAGTAGTTATTTATAAGAGCTATAAATCATTTATTTAAAATTGAGAAAAATGACCTATATAAAATAACTTAAAGAAATAGGAGCCTATCGAAAATCAAGGTAAAGGTTAAAAACTTAACTATAATTTAACCAAGCATATAATAGCAAAATTAATAAAAGTGAACTCCTTAAAAAAAAAAAGTAAAATTCCGTCATTGCAAATCGGTTTAAGTTTTTAAAAATTCCTAATTTTGTTCGTTGAGACTGCAAAAATGCTACGATTTTGATCCCTTTCTCATAATTCTTGCCATTTTACTAGTTTTTTTTATTATTAAAATATTAAATTTGATTAATTTTTAATTAGTCTAAATAGTTTATACATTTTAAAAATAATATTATAGCACTCTACTCCCACATTTTTTTAAAATTTTTAAAAAATCTCCAATTTAATTTCTCCCGTGTATTTCTTTTTTTGATTTAGAAATTTAAAATGAAAAAATATTAATATTAATATTTTTAAAAAAATTTAAAAATTAATAATAATGAATAATTTTAGTAAAATATTAGATAGACATCACTTTTACAATCTTCAAACCAAATATATGTTTTTAAAAAGTTGAAATTAACTTTTAATATTTTTCAGATCTCAGGGTTCTGAATGCAATTTAGCTAAAATAATAATAATAATAATAATAATAATAATAATAATAAAATTGAAGAGAGATGAAAATGAATAAAGAAGTGGAGAGAGAAAAAGGTGCATACTTTTGTTTAATCTAAAAAAGGTGCAGACTTTCTTCAGAGGGAGAAGGGCGAGAGAGCGCGCCGAGCCGGGCGGCAGAAAAGGACTTCTCTCATCTCGAAGGAATCGGGGAAGAATAAATCCTTCGTTTTCGTCGATCGAGGACTGGAGGATTCTGTTCTCATGGCTTCATCTTCTTCGTCTTGAATCTTGATCGAGCTCCTGAACACTGAAACTGATCAGGAACGCTGCAATTTGGGGTCAGAGTAGTGGGGGAAAGGGGAAGACGATGAGGGCGGACTTGAGCTCCATCCAGCAGACCCTGACGCCGGCGGCGGCGGCGGTACTGAGCCAGGCCATGGAGGAGGCCGGCAGGCGCTGCCACGGCCAGACCACGCCGCTGCACGCCGCCGCAGCTCTTCTCGCATCCCCGTCCGGCCTCCTCCGTCACGCCTGCGTCCGATCCCATCCCCAGTCTTCCCACCCCCTCCAATGCCGCGCCCTCGAGCTCTGCTTCTCCGTCGCCCTCGACCGGCTGCCGGCTGCCGCTGGCGTCCACGCTTCTTCTACTTCTATCCCCGAAGACCCGCCGATATCCAACGCGCTCATGGCGGCGCTGAAGCGCGCGCAGGCGAACCAGCGCCGCGGCTGCCCCGAGCAGCAGCAGCAGCCGATCCTCGCCGTCAAGGTTGAGCTCGACCAGCTCGTGATCTCCATCCTCGACGATCCCTCCGTCAGCCGCGTGATGCGGGAAGCCTCCTTCTCTTCTCCGGCCGTCAAAGCCGCCATCGAACAGACTGTCTTCATCCCCGCCAAAAACCTAATCCCTTCCCCTTCCACGACAACCGTCGGCGGTGGCGGCAGAAACCCGTACCTCAACCCCCGCTTGACAGTTCGCCCAGACGTGATCCAACGCGTACTTGACATCGTCGCCCGCGGTCAAAACCGGAACCCGATTCTCGTCGGCGACGCCGATCCTCGGTGGATTCTAAGAGAAGTCATCCGCCGGATCGAATCTAGATCTGACCCTTTCACGCCACCAATGCTCCGTGGCGCGCTTGTGATCTCTTTGGAGAAGGAGTTCCTTTCTGGCTCGTGGAACAGAATCCCGTCGGGAATCAGAGATTTACATACCTTGATTGAATCTAGGGTTTCCGAGGGTGCCGTCGTGCTTGATCTCGGAGATCTGAAATGGATGGTGGAGGGTCCTAGCCCAGAGGCCGCAAGGTCGGTGGTTATGGAGTTGGCGGGACTTCTGGGTAAGTTCAGAGAATGCGGCGGCGGCGGCTGCCAACTGTGGTTCGTCGGTACGGCGAATTCTGCCACCTACCTGAGGTGCCAGGTACACCACCCATCCATGGAGAATGATTGGGATCTCCAGGCCGTTCCGATCCCTGCAAGTTTGCCGCTCCCATGTTTGTTTCCTAGGTGCGTTTCTCACAGACCGCGGTTCTCCGCTTCTCCTTCGATAACCCTTCCTTGATGATTGAATTACTTCTTATGTCCAGGCTCGGCAGCTGTGCCGCCATTGTTCCTACCGGACAATTTCCTCCCTCTCTGCGGAGTGGTGGCTCTTCCCCAAAATCATTGCTCTGCTCTCTCTGCATGAAGGGCTACGAATGCGAACTAGCGGAGCTTATTGCCGAGCAGTTCGAGTGGTCATCTTCCACCTTGAAGTCAGAATCCCTGCAGCCATTGCCTCTATGGCTGCAGGCGGCAAAGGCGGACATTTCACATGTTTGTCTCGTTCTGTCGTTCATCCATTATCCATTTCTTTGATTTTGTTTCCCAAACTAAATTCTACTAACCTCAATCTCACTTTAGGTGCAACCCAAAGAGCAAGATCTCAAATGGAAACAGAGGACCGAAGAACTGCTGAAGAGATGGCGGGAAAAGTGTTCATGCCTACACCCTTTCGCTTCGCCATTGCTAATTGGTCCTCCTACTAAACTTCAGACCAGTTCGGCGGTCAGCCCTCCGGCCAGCCCGGTGAAGACTGACCTCGTCCTCGGCCAAGCAAGAACTTGCTCTGCAGCCATGGAGAACACGCTCGGAGAACGCGTTATAAAGGATTCATCTTCTTCCAAACTCGATTCCTTCAAAAGTCTATTACATGGTCTTACTGAAAAGGTTGCTTGGCAGCCGGAGGCAGCTTCCGCCATAGCTACGGCTGTAGTTCAGTGCAAGTCCGGCATTGGCAGGCAGAGGGGTATTTTTTCAAGGGGCAGTTCCTGGTTTCTGTTTCTCGGTCCTGATAAGGTTGGTAAGAAGAAGATGGCTGCAGCCCTATCAGAACTCGTTTTTGGTTCTGCCCCAGTCACAGTCCAGCTCGCCGGAGACGATGGTGAATCTGAGTCAATTCTCCGAGGCCGTACGTCCGTTGACCGGATTGTCGAAGCTCTCCGGCGAAACCCGATGTCATCGATTGTCATCGAGGACGTTGACCGTTGCGACGCCATTGTGAAGGGGACTCTTAAGCGGGGAATGGAGAAAGGCCGGCTGGTTGACTCCCATGGACGGGAAGTTGTTCTTGGAAGCGCCATCTTCGTCCTCACCTCTGATCTGGTGCTGACGGACCTCAAATCCTCCTCTGTCCCTCATCTTCTTCAGTTCCAGAAGGTCTTAGAGTCCGCAAGCAGCGGATTTCAGTTGGAGTTTTCAATCACGGGGACGTCCGGCAAGCATCAGGCTGACTGGCTCTCCGACGACGGCGAACGACCGTTGAAGAAGGCTAAACCGTTGGGACTTTCTCTGGACCTGAACCTCGCAGTTATGTCCGAGGACGACAATGGCGACGCGAGCGACCTGACGGTGGAGCACGAGCACGGCAACGTGCAGGAACAGTCGGCGAGCCCGCCGCAGCTACCGCCCTCGCCGGCGTCGACGGCAGCTGAGCTGCGTTCCCTGGTGGACGATACTATAGTGTTCAAGCCAGTTGACTTCGCTCCCCTGAAGAGAAAGTCTTCAGAGTCTATAACATCAAAGTTTGCAGCAATTGTGGGCAGCGAGCATTCGATCATTATCAACGACGATGCGCTCGAGAAGGTCGCCGGCAGTCTGTGGCTCGCGGGCGCAGGCGTAACCTGCAATGGGCTGGACGATTGGATGGAGAAGGTCCTCGTTCCAGGTCTCCATCATCTGAGAAGATGCCTTAAGGCTATGGCTGGCTCCGCGACTGTCCAACTCACTGCCAGGAAGGTGAAGCGCAGCGGCGGCGTCGGCGGCGGCGGCCAGGGAGGTGACTGCCTGCCGGCCGTCGGCGTTGAGCTCATTGGTCTGTGAGGAGTTGGCCGTTATTTTGAATGTTAGCAGGGATAATTTTGTAAATATGCACACATACGTACACAGCTACGCTTCTTGGTCGTCATTCAGGAAGTCGAAATTGAAAACTTTGAATTCCCAACATTTAATTTTTTTTTTTTATGATATTAAGATATCATTTCTTTATTAAATTCTATGAATTAGTTCATATATTGATTTTTTTTTTACTGATTAATTGCAACAATTTCTTTTATGTACCTGATCAGCATGCCAAATTTATTTATCAGTCCCAATATATAAAATTAATACTGTTGATGTGAAATTAATAACTGTCTTAGTTGATGATCTTGTAACCGCAAGTAAGTGATTTAATCATTGTAATTGACATAAAATTTAAATGAAAGCCTGTCGCTCTAATGAACAAAAGAATTTTCAAGTTGCTTACTCGATAGCAGCGAAGATAAACCCGTCTCGGGTGGATGGGATGTGCTCTTTGTTGAGTTGTTCGTGCTTATCCAAAAATTCTTCACATGCTCTGCGATATTCCTTGAAGTGTGAGAATCGGATCTAACCTTTGAGGACAGGTTTAACGGGTGCTTTTCTATGAATTCTAGAAATAATAATAGGACGGGTTTATGTTAATTTAAATAAAATTCTTATACATCCAACTGTCTTTTAACCATTATTCATGCCCGCTTCATCTCACCCGACTTTATTTTTATTATGTGTAACCGTCTCATTTTGCCTCATTTGGCCCCGCCCCGCCTTGACATGCCCCTCCCAAAATCATTAATAACAATTTATTTTAAATAAAAATAAAGAGATTATGCCCATTTAAAATTTTTTAATCTTAATATTATGTTATTTTTATTTAATTACTAGTGCATCATAGGTCGAACTGAGAATAATTTTAGCATATTTGAACCCAATACACCCTACAATAGGTAGGGACAAATCGCGAGCTACGAGTTTAATTTTGTAATCTTATCTCATTTTATTAGAGGCAGGTCACGGCAGGTTAAAACAGATTTGAACAAAAATTATGCAAATTAAAAGAAAGTGGCATTAAAGTTTTAACTACACAAACATGGAAATCAACCTAACACCAACATAACGACATTTATATGATATTAAGGCTATCAATAGGTTAATCAAGGACAACAACAAAGCACATATTCAAGTTTTGATACAATTCTGTCACACTTAAGCCTGTCAATGGAATGGATCATGATCCGATCCGATCCAAGTTTCAATCTGATTAAACCCCCAAATGAATTCTTTTTTTAACCCATCAATCCACCCCGTTTACTGACCCGATCTGTTTACAAATAAATGGATTAGATATGGATCACTATTGACTCGATTCATTTAAAATTTGATCTATTTATGTAATCTAATTTGTAGTTCATACATGAATATATTGTGGCTAATAATCTTTTTGTTAAAAAGCTCAAGTAAAGAGTGTCACTATAATTAATTAATAAAAATTTCTCACAAATTATATTAATAGATTATAGTTTATAGCACTCAATTTATATTTCACAATATATATATATATTACAAATATTAATTTTTATATTAAAATATTTAATTAATTTATAAAAATATAATATTTTTTTTATTTTATTTTCAAAAAATTTAACATTATTTTTAATTTGATTATAAAAAATACTTAAAAATAACTATTTTTATTGTAAATGGATTAAATCCAAAAACCCGAGTTCTGCACTGATTCAATTTCTGAACCGAGAGGATATAGATCGATCATGACTCGATCCAATATATAACCCGATCCGATATATATGGATTTGGATCCGAGTTGGAGTCAACCCGACCTGAATCTGATCCATTGACAGGCCTAGTTACACTAAGCTTCTGCTTGGTTCATGCTTAAATTAGGTATAACTATTTTTTTAATTTTTTTTATAAAAAATATAATTTTTTTTGAAATATATATATAATGAAAAATAAAATTAATTAATTTTGAGAAAATTAAATAAAATGGGATGATATATTAAGAATTATATAAGTTACTTTATTTTTTTTTTTAAATAATTTTATCTAACTCGGAACTAGACCTGGGCACGGGCCCGGGGTCCCGCCCGACCCGATCCGACCCGACCCGAAAAATTTAGGGCTTGGGTTGTGATAAAATTTCCATATTATTCTTTTAATCCGGCCCGGCCCGGCCCGATCATGAAAATGATCGGGCTTAGGCATGATCATCGGGGCCCCGACCCGGCCCGAGCCGGCACTAAAGCTAACTTATAATTTTTATAATTATAATTTTATGTTGTCGAGTTGTAATAAGATTACAAGAGCTAAATTTTTATATGGTAGTTTATATAGTGCTTAACTGTTTATATTATTTCAAAATTCAAATTATATAGTAATATTGACATTTAGGATTTTTGGAGAAAAAATTTGTTATAAAGAAAATATTAATAATTTTTTTACTTTGGAAGAGCTTACCATTCGGGTCAACCCGGCCCGACCCGGCCCGAGGCCATGTTGGGCTTGGTCATATAAATTGACCCGAATGTATATGTATAGGTGTGATTTAATATGCTGAATGAGTGATCCGGCCCGAGTTGGCCTGACCTGAGCCCGGCCCGAGCCCGAAAGATGCCCACCTCTACTCGGAACCAAGCAGGAGTTAAATCAGAAGAAATATTACTATCCAAAAAAGTCTGAGAAATATTTTCTAACAAAAACAATGAAGATTTAAGATGATTATTTGAAATAAATTCTAAACTAGCATGCAAAGAAAGTAAAGAAAACAAGAGAATTTAACTTTAAATCAATTTCAAGCAAGGCTTTTAAACCAATGATAAATTCTAGCAGAGAGATATTCACATTAAAATAGAAAACATTTGAAAATTTTAACAACGAAAAGAAAGCATTGATAGAAGACCAAGGCCTGGAGAATGTTCGAGATCTCAAAGCCAACGGAATTACAAGAGACTGAGAATATCCAAGACTTACTTAAACTTCAGCCCCTAGTTGGAAGCTTGTAGCCTCCCCGCCCTCTCGATTAAGACCCGCAACTACCCGCTCGAAATTGCTCGATCAATGAAAAAAGTCTCTTTTCTCAATACTTTCGTAGATTCTTGTAATATTATTAATAGCCAGTCTTTATTACGTTCAGTGTTCCCCTTCATAAAAGAAAGAAGAAGAAGAAAAAGATAAAATTCACTCAAACAAAAAGGTAGTTGATGGTGCATGGCGAGGATCTTACAGAGAATCAGGCAATCGTGTGTAAACTAGGCAAAGCCATCGCTGGTTGAGGGGAGGTGAGAGATCTCATCACTGATTTTATGCGATCGAGTAGTGTAAGTCTAAATCTGCTTAATTTGAGTCAAATTTGATTCAAATTGAACCCAACTTAAACTAAAATTGACTCAAACTATTTACAAAATATAAAGTAACCCAAAACATATGTTATATTTTTTTTATTTTTGACTTAAAATTTTAAATTTTAAAAAATTTGTCCGAAAAATGTGAAAACTTGATAAAACATGGATCAATTTTAATCAAAATTAAAATAAAATTGATGAAATTGGAGAAACTTTAAGGTCACGTTTAATTCGAGTTTTTTTAAATAAAAATATTTTATTTTTAAATTTAATAAAAAAATTATTTTATTATTAAAAAAATATAAAAATATGAAATTATGTTAATTTTAATATTTATATTTATATTAAATATAAAATAAAAATAATTTTTACCATTAATATTTATATTAATTTTAAAAATTACATTGGATTAAATGAGGCCTAAATATTATTTATCTCTATGAACGTGTCCTGCACACTTCTTCCACTTCTATGATCTATCGAGCATTGAGTCATTGACGCCACGATGATCTTTTTCCTCTTGAGAGGGAGACAAAGAGAGAGAGAGTGCTCTGCTCCTCTCCGGCCCAATCCTTAGCCCTGCCATGCCCACCTCCGTTAACTACCTCACCTCTCATCTTCTTCCCCCATCCCACCCTCTCCACAAATCCCTCAAACCCTTCACGAAACCCCCAAATAAAGTTAGTGGAGAGAGAGGATTTAGATCCTCCCGCCTCCGCCCTTCATTTTCCGCCAGGACACGATGCTCCGCCCTATCCGTCGCCTACGATACCTCTCCCCCTGCTGCCGCGCAGTTCCCCTCGAAGCCTTCCCCGGCGGAGGTCTCCCGGACCATCATGGAGCTTTCCTCCATCGGCACTCTCTCCGTTGTTTCCCCTGACGGCTGGCCGATAGGCGTCGGCGCGCGCTTCGTTGTTGATTTGCAGGGCACTCCCGCGCTGTGCCTTAGAGAACCAAAACAGCTTCTCGCCAACGATTGCTCTTCCAGCTTCCATGTTCAGGTAATGGGGTGTTCAATTTTAGCCTTTATTCTTCCCCCCAATCTTTTGGTTGTCCAATTTGTTGTGTTCTTACCTTGAATAGCAGCTGGGGCAGAGCAGGTCGAGTTCAAGGCAGTGCACGCTGCTGGGAAGGTTGGTGAAACCTGATGATGGTTTGCTTGTGAAGGTATAATTTTCTTGTAGCTTCTATGAGGTGCAGATGTTTGAAAGTTAGAAGTTTTGAGCATAACTTAAATTTTGTTTTTATTTTGATGATGTGAAAATGTATGTGTTAAAAGTGAAGATCAAGAACCCCCTCCCCATCTTAGGTCTCTTATAGCGTGGAGCAGAGAGGACAAAATGATGGCTTGTGATATGGGTATTGTGGCTCGAGATATTTAGTCACCTAGGCATAGCTTTTGGGTGATTTGGGGGAGATTTGGGCCGCGATGGCACCTTAATTGGTACTCGGAACGCCTTTTACTGCATCAGAAGATCTGGCAGATACAGTGTTGACTAATGGAAATATCAAAGATGGTAATATCTTTGAGTCCCTATTAGTTGTCATTCAACTCCCTCCCCTTGTTTGACTGTCTTTGAGTCGCTGACCAGCTTCTTCTCCTTGTTTACTCGTCATGACCTACATTGATCTGTGGGTGGCTGCAATTTGGCCTGATAATATTCCTAACCCTAACTAATTTACTGATTTTAGGACCTTATTCTTATCTTCCATCTCTCTGTTGTTCTTATGTGTACTTCCTTCCCACTTGTTCGCTTATACTACATATGATAAAACTTGGATGTGGTCTTTGAATTCTATATTGGTGCTTAGAGAATTATGAACTTGGATTGTTGTCTCTATTTCTTGCCTGGACCAATATGAAAATTTATGTGAAGTTATTATCCACAAGCTTGGAAACTTCATCTAATTATGTGTTTAATAGTCAATTCTGGTACAAAAACGTTTTTTTTTTGTGCATATACTATATTAATCTATTCTTCAGGTACAACAGTGATTTTATCCTTATCAAAAGGTTGACTCACCCCTTCATTAACAGTATATAAACTTGCTGAAATTTGCAACAACAGAAACTTTCCTCTCGATGGGAGAAGAAATTTGGGGAAAATGTGGATGAAGATCTCATTTATTTGATTATGGTCAAGCATGTTCTTCAGATGGAAGATTTTGAGGTACCCTCATTCTATCTGTAAACTTTCTATAGTGCCTCCAGTCTGTGCACCCAGCAAGCTCTATTATCTTTAAAGAGCAGTGCTATACAATCTCAATAATGGACACTAAACTTTGAAGCTAACTAGAATTTTCTATGTGGTATCATTATCACATGGGCAAGACCACACTTTTTGTTTATGCTGTACCATTGCCACATAAGAATCCTAGTTGAATTTAAAGTTTGGGGTCATTTATTAAGGCTACAAATCATTTCTCATCTTTAAAATGCTAGATACACTGTCAATCACCTTTGAACAAAAATCATTTTTTTAAATTCGAGTGATAACATACCTGCAATTGTATGTGAGAGTTCTATAATCTGATAGTGCATGCTCTTTTTGAACAACTAATCACCATCACACCAAAAGGTTGCCTTCATGCTTTTGAAAAGCTCATGTTCAGCTACCTGGAATGGCTGTTAGTTGATAGTCTCTCATGATCAAAAAACGACAATAGAAAATTATTCTACTGCTCTAATGTTAAAACTTCTTTAATCCATAAAGATGCGCTGTTCCTTAATAATGCTATTTTTATTGCATAGGTGATATTTTTATGTTATATTGTTGAGGTACTTGTATGGTTTAAGATTATGGATTGCAGACTGCGTTTCATCTAACTGATACTGCATTCATATTATACGACCCATCCTTGCTGTACGCAAAGATTTTCAATATATATTTATGAAGTGGGAAGATTCTTTTGGAATGCTAGTAAATTCTTTTGAAGGTTTTCTTCAACCCTCTCTCAGCAATCTTTTTTTTTTTCAACCTGATTACAATTGTATTTTGATTCTTGAAGAAACTAATTTATCCCGACCTTCATCGATCATTCGGTTAAATTCTTAAGCATTTTCTGAGCTTAGAACTTTGTGGTTAATTTTTTTTTTAACTTTTTATTAGATGGCTAAGAATCCTCACGCTCATTCATCTTCATCATATGTTCATGTTCTCATAACCCTTGCTTGAGGCCATTCCTATGATGCAACAAATCATATTAAATAAGCAGAGTTGCAAATGCACAGATGGACATTACTAGCCTTATAATTTCTTAGAAAATTTAGATGGCATCCCAATATTTGATCAAGAATGAAAATGCAATATGCAAGCAAGAAAGGTATTGAGAGTTTTAGTTAACTAATTCATGTCTCCTTGTTGCTTTGGTATGTTGAGTGCCATCTTTCTGTTTTACCTGTTGAAGTATTCCTCCTAGTGTTGATGGTTGACTTCAGATAAGCTTAGGCATGTAGAATAATACTTTAAATTGAAAGGACAGTCCTTATTCATTTTCTTTTAAAAGCCTTGCAGTATATATTCTGTTCATTCATAAATTGACTCATTTATTTCGATGCTAGGATCTCTGAAATGTTTGATGATTGTTTAAGGAATTATTTCTTATCATTGGCATTATGATTATTTTTTATTAACTTTCAGAGAATATTGAATTTGTTTTTTAAATTATTGTCCACTTTGTTTGTTTGGGGCCAAAAAAAACCCAAAATCTTTCAAAAAAAAATTTTATCAATATTTTATATTTATTTCACATTATATACAAATTCAAATATTAAAAATCAATTTATTCATGCAAATTTCAATATTAAAAATTAACCATATTTCACATTTTATGTACATTTTAATTAAAAAATCAACTTTATTTCACACTCAATATAATTCTCATTCCCCAATAATAAAAGAACTTTTCTCTTTATTTCAGAAAAAAATTTAAAATATCTCAAAACATACTCTAACTAAATGAGGCTAGTGTTGAGATGATCCAAGAACCTGAATTTTTTGTTTTTCTTATTGGGAAGAATTTGCACTTGATTTTTATATCCACATAGGCAAGGAAGCATGGATATTCCGTACATCCCAATGTGTCATGTCATGTCCTTGTGTTGTCTCCATGCATTCTGGGTCCTTTCATAATATAAAATAAAAGCGTTGACGCATCTTGCCATGTCTATATATGTCCTATAATTTAAATATTTATTGTGTTAGTGTGTCTTGTTGTATCTCCGTGTTCCTGTATCATGTTCTTCCTTCCTAGTATGTAGTTTTTATATGCTTGAAGATGCTAAGCTAATCTGATTGGAAATCTATGTCAACTCCTCCAATATATTTTATGCTAAATGAGCATTTCTTTCTGTAGTTTTCTGCATTCTAATTTCATCCAAGACCCCAAAGAAGTTTACTAATTTCCTTTGCAGGACGTGGTATGGGTTACGTCCTCTGAGTATTCTAATGCTGAGCCTGATCCACTTCGAAATTTCGCAGAAAAGATTGTTTACGAGATGGGTTCAAAACATGCTGAAGATGTCCAGCGGTTATGCAATATCTATGTGGAGTCTGATTTTCAGGTCTGGATAATAACATTAATGCTCAGACTTCTGCTCATACTATTTGAACTTATGCTTGTTATTTCCTAGTAGTTAATATTTACAGTGCTTGAGAATAGATACCTAGAAGAAACCATATGCCAACTAGTTCAGGAATCAGGGTTGAAACTTTGTTCTTGTTTTAAATTACAAATAATATAATGGTAATGCAGCTTTGCTTGTTAGTAATCTGAAACTTTAAGCAGTCATTGTACATTTCAATTTCACTTTCCTGTGATTACATTTTAGGATGAATTGAAGCCAGGTACCTGAGTTAGGAAGCAATTTACATGCAGCTCAGAAATTTAAATTCGTCTCACTTATTTTCTCTCTTTCTATTTGCACATAGACCTTTGCCACACGTCTGTGGTCTGCAATTGGGTCTTGAGCTACAAAATTGTATCTTTTCTTGTTAATTGTGTTAGAGGAGAAAACAATGAATGCCAAGTTGGGCCAAATATACAAGTGAATGAATACTATTTAACCCCAAAATTTAGGCTTGTGGGTTAGGAACGTCACTTGTGTATGACTGTGACAACTTGTTATGGTTATCAATGTGAGATAATTTTTCATATGAACTTCCAACATTTTTTTCTTCACATGAGATGATGAGAATCTATCCATATTAGTCTTTTTCTGTGTATGGGCCATTTTAACCTATTAAGTGCTCCCACATCAAGAGCCAACCACTCACAGCTATAGTGGGATCATATGCTCTTGGGTTTTTTGCTCAACTGTTGTTGAAAATGATGAAGACTTATGTGAGCACAACATGTATGAATTACTTATTCCTGATCAAACCGTAAACTTTGATACCACATATTAAGAGAGAAATATTGGTTTCCCATGTGAGTCCCAATATACACCTTAATGGATATTATTTAACCCAAAACTGACTAATGGGCTAGGGCCATTTTTATATGTTAAGTTCTGCAATTTATTATTGACTACCACTGTGGTATAGTTTTTCATGTGAACTTCTAACAAACTTTTGTCACATGCTGAATAATTTGATGCGTGATAACTTCGTTCCCATCTCCATATCACTTGGCGGCGAATGAGACTTTAGACGATGTTATAGATTAGACTCAGGAAGTGCTTGCATAGGAACAAGCTATTGTTGCCACTTCCTATAACCAGGAGGGGGTAGACAAATGGCAGAGTTTCGTGGTGGGGATAAAATTTGAGCTTCATTTGTTTTTGACGGAGATTTTGATCATTATTCAACAATATCGCAAAGAGCTACCAGTATATTTGCTACCTACAATGGTAACTGCAAGGAGGTAGGGAGGGTGGTCATTAGGGCAACATAATAAAATTCTATTTATAAAGGCGATTGTTAATAAAGTATTTTGTAGGAAACAATAACTCCATCTGAAGACTTGCTCGAGATGATTCAAATTCCCGAGACCCGAAGCATCTTATATAAGTCGTGGTAGCCACCATTGACTTCTTTTGTCAACGAAATAACGAGTGTTGTTGCATTGATAAATATTTGAGTCCTCTTTCATTTTTAAGCTCCTCAGTCATCGAAGTACTACTTCGACATGGTGATTCTCTTGTTTGTAATGGCAGGTAACAGATGCAAAGCTCATATGGGTTGACCGATTAGGTTTTGACCTGCATGTACATTCTGAGGGAGGGGTTTATGCAGCCCGGGTTCCTTTTGCGAGAGAAGTTACAGATGAGAAGGGCGTGAAATCATCATTTAACTGCATGTTTCATCTTGCATGGGAGGTAGAGAAGGGTTATGTCCTTCCAAATTTTGAGAAGGTGAATCTCTTGAAGAAGGTAAGATAGTTATTCATGGTTTTTGAATGAGATTCCTTATTTTTATTCTAGAGAAATCCTTTTATGTTGTGAAGATTTTCTATCTTGTTCATTTCTCTTGTAGTATTTTAAACTTTGGAGCTATTTAAATCTGTCATTTATGGCTTGATCTAGCATTTAAGTGTAAACTTTGGAGCTATTTTACATATTGCAATGCATTATTCCTGAAATTTTTTTTTGGAATGAGATTAGAACTGTCTTTGTGTAACTTAGAAGTAACACGATATACTTCTACGAGCGTATGCTAGAAATATACAGGGCTCCCTCCAGATATCTGATTCTAATACCGTATTAAATTTTTTGTTTGCAAAGTGATTTAAAAGTATAAAATGGTAGATTATATCTCTCGAATATACTACATATTGCTTGGGTCTTTTTTTGAACAAGTTGCTTGATATTCTTCCACATGCCATTGTAGAAGGTTGCATATCTAACATTGCCAATGTTTGAATTGATATACTTGGTGTTAATAAATTTTTAGTTGATTGATCTTAAGTTATTAGGCTTAGCAATCACAAATCAAACATATAATGCATGAAACTAAGTGTAACATCCCGTGATCTCAATGTAGAGATATTGTTCGTTTTGGCTTTAGAAAAATTGTGTGACTTGAGCACTTCCCAGGAGGTTACTCATCCTAGTGCTACTCCAGCTCAAGCACACTTAACTATAAATTTTTCTATCATTAGCCTCATATTTTTATCCTAAAAGACGCATTTATCATTTGAGATCACATTATCTTACATTAACGCAGTGTTTGATATTTGAGATCACATTATCTTACATTAAGACAGTGTTTGATTTAATGTTATTTTGTTATTATGTTTTGTTATTTAAACAGAATGATTATTTAATTTGATAATAAGTATGAATAATTTTATAAAATTTTATAAAATTATCACTTGAAAAATAATATTTAGATGTCTGTATATCTAGATAATATGATATCAAGATAATATTGAATTAAGTGCTCCTTAAGTGTCAAAATAATCAAAATGCACTCCTAAATTACATGCTTTTATTAAATGATTTCTTGATGTTGTCTCATGAAATTTAAGGTAATGGTTTTAGTTTTAGGTTCTAATACTATTATACTACTTTTTTTTTATATAAATATTATGGCAAATTTTTTATTCCTTCTGTTTGTTTATAATTTCATTTTGGTTTTTATTTTTAAAAATTTTTCACTTAAATTTCTAATCAAAATTATTAGAATCTATTAATTAGGCTCTTTTTTTTAAAATTTTAAGCTTTTTTTTTAATTCTAAAAATTTAAGTAAAAATTTCATAAAATATTAAGAATTTAAGTAAAGATTTTAAAAAATATGAATTAAAATATAATTATTGATAAATTGTTTCAATTTATCAATAATTTATTTTAAATACTATTATACTACAGAGCAGTCCTTTGACAGTTTCAATAGAGTTAAATATGAAATGCTGAATTGATATATTACTATTTTATTAAGGTATAAGTGGCAATTTTATTTATTCAAAATTTATTTATATTTTATTTGATTTAAAATTGAATTTAAATTCTTCCCATTTTTAATTTGTAATTGGCACGAATATAAATATATATTTATTATTTTTAATATGTAATTAAGTAATTTTTATAAATATATTTTAATATTTTACATAAAAATATATGTAATTTTTTTAAATTTATAATGTTATGTTTTGATGTGTTTAATATATATAGTAGATATTTTTATGAAAAAAATATAAATTATAACTAGCTTTAATTTAACATAAAAATTAATTTGAATTAAAGTTAATTTTCTTAAAATCGAATCGAAGTCACCTCTACTGTCTGAGTGATTTTTTACAATATAAAGAAAAATTATTTTTATAATTTTTTTTAATACCTTATTTCTAAGAGGTCTAAGAACTATATGTGATCACTAATTATCTATGTTTATAAATGAAAATAAATAAATAAGTAGATAAATATTAGTTTGTTTAGTCAAAAGATATATTTCACATAAAAAAATCTAACTTTCGTTGAGTTTGTTATATAAATGTAAATAAATAATATTTATTTACTATTAAATTAAAAGTTCTTATGCTTTTGCCTTTAGGACTTTAATTTAGAAAATAAAGAAAATTTCAAAAAGGCATATTATTTATATATAATATACAATAAATTATAAACCATTAGGCAAATTTCGTACAATAGTTACATACAATACATTAAAATTTGATAAAATTACATATTTTATATGATATTTTTAAAAAATAATTATTTATAATATTTTTATAAATTTAATTATATTATATATAATTCATAAGTCTATAATAGTGGCTTAAAACATAAAATTTATGTCAGAAAGATTTAGAGTTTAAGGCTAGATTTTAAATTTTTTTTTTTGATAAGTATAGATTTTAGTGTTAGTAATTAAAGGTATAAAATTTAGTATTTTGATTTTAGAATATGATTTCATAACTATAATAAAATCTTATTAATGTAAAATCTATAATTTTTTATAACTATAATGTGATACATAACTAATAAAATTTGATAAATATACATATATATAATATTTAATATTAGTAACAAAAATTAAATAATATATATTATTCAATATAAAATTAACTATATATATTCACATTGAAACAAAAAATGTAGCCACCTTTCAAAAAATAAAATAAAAACATTAACTATAAACATAAATCTAATATAAATTTTAGATTTAAAAAATTTATTAATTTACTTATAAATATCAACTAATATAGATATAAAATATAAATTTTTTGATTGAACCAGTATTTAACAAGTTCAATTGGTTCACCTGTGATTTAACTGGTTCAATGCATTCTTCGATTTTAACAGAAATTATACTGGACTAGATATCGGTTCGCGATCGAACCAGTTGAGCTAGCCAGTCTAATCAGGTTTTCATAACATTCGCACGCAGATGTGGAGGCAATAAGATGGGAAATCTCACAACAACGAAGTACAAGGGGCAAAATGTCAAGGATTTGAAACGAGTGAAGACAGAGAGAAAATATTTGGGTGAAACGAATTTAACCCCAAGTACTTGTGCGTAATTTATGTTGATATACTTTAAAATTTTAAAACCTTAAAACTTTCTAGATTATTAAAAGAGATTTTCTTAAAATAAATTTGAATATTTTTATTGTTATTATTGTTGTTATTATTGTTATAGTTGTTTGCTTTCGTAGAAAAAGCGCGTTCAAAATATTATCAAATAAATTTACGAGTACCTTTGACCAACTGATGCTTTTAAGAGGTAGCCGTAAATATTTACATAATGAGTAAATTGTATAGAGGTCCTTCAGGTTCAAACAAAATACAAATTAATCCAATTTTTAAAATTTTGCGAGTGAATTCTCTCAAATAAAATTTGCTGCTGAATTTTAATCTCTATTGTAATCTGACAAAATAGTTTTTTTACAGTTGATTTTTTTCCAGCTCCAACTCTCTCCTCTCTCTCTCTCTCAATGAGCAAATGAGAGATAAAATTTAAAATATAAATTATAACAAACTTAACTTTAATTTCACTAAATAAATTAATTTTTTATCACACTAAATAGAATCAATTATATAAATTTTTTATTTTTATTATATTCTATAAAATTATAAATTTTTATTTATTTTTAAATAAATAAAATAATTTTTTATAATTTTTTGTTATATCTTTCTTAATCTTTTATTTTTCTTTTTATATCAACAAAAGAACGAGAATATTGTTTTTGACCTTCGTCTTTTTTTTTCCATTGTTGTATAACCTTTTATCTTTAAAAAATTATACAATAATATATTTCGTGAATATTTTTATATTTTAAATATATATTTTAAAATATTTTAATATTGTAACATATAAAATAAAAAATAATTTTAATTTTAAAAATAAAATTAAATTTCAAAATAAAATTTCTTGAAAATTTTAAAATTCTTAATATATTTAATTTTTGTATTTTAAAAAATATGAGATTAATTTTAAAATTTTTATTTCAAGAAATTAAAAGTGAAATTTTAATTTTGAAAGGCTGGATGTTAAATTAGATTTTTGATTTTAATACTCAGGTATAATTTAGTTTAAATATTTCTATTTAAAATTGTAATATTTTATATTTTAAAATTTTAAAATTATTTATTTAAAATTTTGTAAATTGCATTTTTCAATTTAATAATTATTTAATATATATATTTTTGAATAAATTGCATTGAGGCTCTTAACGTCAGAGTATATTGCAAGAATATTTTATCAATATTGGCAGTTCCATCAGAAAGGATCACGAAAAAAAGCAGCAACCAACTTTAGAGGTCTATTCGCTTGAGATTATTATCTTAGAGGGCTTTTTTATAAAATTTTAAAACTCGAGACCAAAGTGTATTCTCCCTCCAATCTCAGAAGCCTGGGTATAATTTACCAAACTAGTTAAGGATAGCGACATGCATTACTTTGCTCAGAAAACCTTAATCTCAAGTTAGTTAAGGATAGCAATAAGGGTAGTGTTCTCTTAAGTCAGTGAAAAAATGATTTGCTTGAGAATTAGGAGGTCTCAAATTCAAACCACACTATTATCAAAATTTTCAAGTAGGATTAAAAAAATTATAATATCAAGAGGTAGAATAAAAAAACAAAAGCACTCTTTAGTCTAATATTCACACATTAAATTATCTTTGGCCTCTCGCTCTATTATTGTGACCTGGATCCCCCCAACATTCACGTAGATGGAGATTCCATAGGTCGAGGAAGGACCGCCGACCATGGCGGGCTATTGAAACCATCCTTTATAGATACTTGATTTAACACCCCCATCTAATTTTCTAAGTTCTTAGCAAATTAGTCAAGGGAGTAATTCAAAGATGCAGTACCATCCATGGTGAACAACTCAGGAGAGAAAGAAAAGTCATAGTCAAGGGATACTATTCAAAGATGAAGTACCATCCATGGTGAACAACTCCGGAGAGAAAGAAAAGTCAGATAAGCATTCCTTTATAATCATGAAAGCTACTCTCCTAATACTCCCTCTAAAGCTCTCTAATTTTGCTACACAATAAGTTTTTCCCAAGAAGCAGCCTAGCTAGCCATGCTAAACTCAGCAAATTCCAGTGTGTTCTCAGCTTTCCATGGAGCTCTAACAGCTCTCATACAGAACCCAAAGCCTATAGCAGCCATCATATTCCTTGTCCTCATACCCTGTGATCTTCTGCAATCACTAGCAGATCCTCTTCCCGCTTTAAACTTCAACCTCGGCAACCTTCTGCCACTTGAATACGTAGATCTCTACAGCACCACGAAGGAATTCAACTTTAACCCAATCAGCTTCTGCCTACAGAACTTCAACACAGTTGCCATGGCATATCTGAGCACAGCTAGCCATGGCAAGCTCTCCACAATCCGCAGGTTCTTTGCAAGAGCTCAGAAGTCATGGTGGAAGCCTGCAGTTGCACTGCTGCTTTACAAGCTCACCGTGCTTCTAGCAGTCATCATGCATGTCTTCCTGTTCAGAGCTCAGGATCTGTTGCAAGGGATGGACGAGATTAAGATGTTAGTAATGGTGATTTACTCCTTTTCAGTGGCAATCTTCTTTTTACTGGGAGATTTGATGTTGAATATGAGTATTGTGGCTTCGGTGGAAGAAGGCTGTTATGGCTTGAAGGCTTTCAGGAGGGCCTGGGAGGTGGTGAAGCAGATGAAGATAAAGGTTTATATTGTTTTTATTCTGATTCTTTTGCCACTGCAGGCTATAGTCACTAAGTTGAGTGGATTGAAGGAGATTAAAGGATTAGAGGAGCTGAAAGAAGTCAAGTTTCTACTGGGAAGCATTGCTGTGGCTCCATTGTACTTTGTAGGAAAGGTTTATGAGTGGCTTCTGTTCTCGGTTATCTACAGGAACAACCAGATAAGCCAGTAAAGAAGCAGAAACTTATCTTATTATGTTTGCCATTATTTTGTCTCAGATTCATAAAGCAAAGGAAATCCTGAAGTGTTTGACTCGATCCCAAAACTCGATGCAGATCAAATATACAAATTGCACCTTATGAACATCCATCTTTCATCTTATCTTCTATAGGTGTTAAACCCATCCTCTCTCCGTGACAATCAGCCTAATGTGATTCATTTTGAGTGGCCATTCATCTAGTGTGGCATCTGCATCTTATTTACATTATATTTATAGATATTTTGCTACTTCACACTTTCATATAGTGTAGTTGGTCAAATAACAATCTAGATTTTCCATCAACACCTTTCGCCCTTCCATTTTAACCGTTTTACCTTGCTTCAGTGATTAACATACTATCCACACTCTCACTACTATGGATTATAAATTGTAACTAAACTGAAACAAAAAATTTTGCAAGACACTATTATTTCAGTCATGCTTCTACATAATTTCAAGAACAGAGCGGAATACCATCATTTAAAACCACAAATATCACATGTGAAGCCAATTAAAAGAAAGAGACTCTATATTGTTCCATACATGAAACTTGTAACATCATGTATATAGATATTACCCCAATAATTACTTCACATTCTCTTCAGTCCCAAGTCATCACAAATCCAATGATATCTACTTAGATAGCAATGGCTTCAGTTGATTTTCATGTAATACTACTTGTAATCAATACCAGAAAATATTTTTTTCTCTTGTACAAAAAAAACTCAAAGCAAATGAGGCTTAAATGCATAGGAATTAAGACTGTATTTAAATGATTCAAATTTGCAACTTAAAAAAAGGACAGAAGTATATTAATTCTATGAATCAACCAAGAAACCTTAACCAAAAAATGAAGGTAAGACTTGCGCAATACTTTCCATAATAATTTCTAACATCTAAAGTTCAGTGTCATTAAGTGACGAGCTTAATAATATTTGTAATAGCTTTTTTTTTGTTCTTTACCCCTAATACCACAAGTTCCCCACCCAATTGAAAATTATAGTGGTGTGGATTCGAACTCGGAACCCAAGCTCTCTCCCACTAGGTTAGAAGAAACTCCACATATCTGTAATAGCTTTTAACTGTAAGATAAATGTGATGAACTTGGGATGACTAGATCTTGTTGGGGTTTTTGCTTAACTGCAAACTATTAGGGCTCCTATCAAGTCAGCTAGAATCTAATCGACTTCAAGTCGATATTCGAGTTGGTTCAGATTAAGTGACAAGCTTAACATATTACTTCAAGAAAAAAATTAAAATATCGCATCACCGTACAATATAATCATCATTTGTTACACAAGTATAAACAAGTAGATATGTAAATAAAAGTCTATATCAAGTAAACTTTCAGAATGGTGAGATTTGCTGAAAATTTCTAGAGAAGTCTAGAACCCAGTTAAAAGATGTAAAAAGTAGATTATTCTAAAAGGAAACCATAAGTTGTAATATATCTGTGGAGCATTCTATAGTAAAAGTAATAAACAGAAGTTCAAGAGAATAGTCAACTATTGACGATTAAGTATCCGGCTTTGGCCCACCATAAATATGCAAGAAGCCTCATTTTAGGAAGCAAGCTAAAAAGGAATTGCTTGTGAGAGTGTTAAGGCTTTCTCCTTGATACTGGGTGAAGCACAACTCCTACTGGTTACTGCTGATAAAGGAGGATGAAACTCGTTCTAAGAGTTATTTCATTTGGCTTAAATGATACTGCTGAAAAAAATGACTTGATTCGGCCAAGTTACTTTCTAATTTATCATATGTAAATGAAAATTTTAGACTCTGTTCCCTCCTGCCAATCCTGCTTCTTCATACTATCTTGTCCCAGCATCCTATGACGTTATCACCTAAGCTAAATAATCATAACCTACAGCAATTGCTGCACACTCCACAACGTCCTTGACTTTTACTCTAATAAATTAACTTCCATTTTCAAATTTTTACAACTTCCTATAGCCAATCAACATCCGAAATAACAGATAACATCAAGCCTTAAGCTTTATAAACTAAAAACCAATATCTGGTACCAAGCCCTCTGTGAGTAATTTTGGATGAATCCGCACTCCAACTAATCCTCACCCAACCTTTTCTTCTCTATCCTAATCCACTGCAATGCAAGCCTACAAAATTCTACCTCAATCCCTGTTCCAGGTCCTTGGTGAAGAAAACTATAAATATTAGTATTAAAATGAAGACACGTTTTATATCCCAAGACTATGGGATATAGTTGAGCAAGGGCACCAGATCAATTGCCGTGACCAACAGAAAGACAATGAAGAAGGATGCAAAACCGCTATGGATATTTGCATTCTTATCATGCTTTGAAGAAAACACATTTTTCAAGGAACTGTTGGATGCTCAAGTGCAAAGCAAGCATGGGACACTCTGCATGACGAGTTTCTTGGCAGTAAAAGTTGTGACAGTCGGCCTTCAATATCAAATTCCCAAAAATACATTCCCTAAGTTTTGTATCCAAACTTATTAAGCATTGGTCAAATGATGGAGAAAGGTTTCACACTGCACTTTGAAGAAAACATCTATCAATCTATGAACTTTGGTAATACTCAAAAGTCAAAATACAGAATAGCAGAAGTTTCTCAGATATCCGACAGTAACTACTAAAAACTACCACAAAAGCAAAAATTGATGAGTCTTGGCTGTGCATCAGAGATTTGACCTCTTCAAATACTCATGACTTGAAGATTCTCCACAGAAAGAAGATGCCAGATCTTCCAGCTATAGAGGAAATCTATGATGACTTTGAAGGTTGCCTGTTAGGGAAAGCAACACAAACAGTCATTTCCTTCTGAGAAGTCCTGGAGATCCACTCAAGTTCTCGATCTAATTCACACGGATGTATGTGGACCCATAACATCACCATCGCATGAACAAATCAAGTATTTCATCCTTTCCAAAACTGCACGAGGATGACGTGGGTATACTTCATGCGAGAACGATCAAAAGTCCTAGCATTTTCCATAAGGTTAAGAACCCCATGAAAAACAAAGCAGAAAATCTATCGAGACCATTCATGGTGACAGAGGAAAAGAGAAGAGACCTTTGTTAGAACTCTGTTATAACACAAGATTGAGCTGAACAGCCTGAACTTGATTCTACACAAATTCAAATGATTTTTGAGAAAGCTTTGAGTAGATCAAAGCAAGTAAAATAGACCAACTCTACAAGCATGAAAACCATAACATTAAGAACTTAAGAACTTACAGCTTCCCAAAGATTAGACCTACCGGAGCGGTCTCGATGGGGATACTCTACCACGGCAACTGGGGCACGACGGCGATTTCTCCAGCCACCGGTCAATGCAATGCTTATGGAACAAATGGCTGCACCCCGGAAGAGCCCTGCACCTCTCCCCCTCCCCGAAATCGTCAAGAGAAAGAGGGTAGGCACAGCAGCTGATCCGGCGACAGTCCGGCGCTTCTTCGGGTGGCTGCCAGATCATAACATGAAAGATCCGGCGCCGGGGTTGAAGAACCCTACCGATGAGGAAGAGGAGGAGCAGAACGAATGCGGCGATGCCAGCGAAGAGGAAGAAGAGAGCGAGGGCCAGCGCCACGACGACGGCCCTGAGGAGGAAGGAAAGGAGCAGAGCGCCGCCCTTAGGCTTCACCGCTGGCGAAGTGGGATCCGGGACCGGGCGACGGTCGAAGGGAGACATTAATTCGTCATCGCCTTCGCTTATCGTCATTGAGGAGATGGAATCACCAGGAGGAAGAAGAGGCGGAAGGGAAGAGAAACTGAAAAAGGCAGGATTTTAGTACAGAAAACCTGCCCATGGAACTGGTCGGGTTCAATGACATTTTTATTTGGTGTTGCGCGATTTTATGGCCAATTATTTTAAATAAAAAATATTTTATTTTATATAACTGATAAAAAATAGAAAATTTTACATACAAGATATAAAATCTATACAAAATTACACATTTCATCATCAATTCATAAATATTACTACTATCACATCATATTTCATTTAAAAGCATAATTTCGTGTAAATTTCATGTCCTGTATGTAAAAACTCTTAAAAAATATTATATTAATATTAAGAAATATATAAGATTAGAAATAAAATTTAATTTTGATATTAAAATTTGAGTTAAACTTTAAATAAAATTTAATTTTAAAATTAAAATTTGTGTTAGATATCACACAAATTTATTGGGATTTGTAAAATATTTAAAATATTAATTTATTTTTTTTTAAAATGGTTGTCAAACATGCCAGTTTTGTCAAAAATCAATAAATTTGACCAGCATAGTTAGTTTTATCATTTCAGTTTCATTCAAAAGTGATAAAAAAAATCACCAATTTTATTTCCATTGAACCTCTCAATATTAGGGGTATAAGAAATCTAAATCGAAGGCAATTCTAATGTAAGCACTCTAATTGATACAATAAAGACTGAACCGATGGGACGATTCAGCTTGTACAATTTTTTGTTTTTTTATAATCAGCTTATACATTTTGGTTATTTAATAATATTATGTTGGGATAATTATTTACATGCCATACAATTTAGTTTTATTTATGCCTTACCCATCCATTCTTAGTTAATTATGCTATGCACACTCAAAATATTACAAAATCTTACATACACACATTTGAGTTTAAAACTTAATCAAAATCTATTTAAAAAAAAATATTCTGTTAGTAAATTATTAAAATTATATTTTTATTCTTAATGATACATATTTTTTTCTCTTCTTTAATACTACACTAAAGCGTTGATTTGTCCTAAAATCAATTCAGGTCGCGGATGTTTCCTTCCTTTGCCGCCACCTAAACATTAAGATTTTAAAATTTTCAGTTAAAATATATTTAAATATTCTTAAAATAATATGATGAATGACCCAGATTTTTTGTAATCTAATTATAATTAGGTTTATGATTACTCATTATAAAAGAAATAAATTAAAATGTGTGTATGTAAGATTTTATAATATTTTGAGTGTACATAGCGTAATTAACTAAGAATTGATGGTAAGACATAAATAAAACTAAATTGTGTGATATGTATGTAATTATCCCTATTATGTTAATATTTGCTACTATTCATATATATATATAAAATGGTATCTGCATTTCATAGATAGCAGATATCCTAAAATAAAAATACCATATCAAAATTTAAATTTGAGTATCTTATAGGTCATCTTCGAGTTAACCTATTTATGATTCAAGCATGCATAACGGAGACCCCAAACCAACCGGTTAAGTTGGGTTGGGCTCAAACCAACTCGGTGAATTGAGTTGAAAATTGCCGCCCCTAATTAAGTTTGAGTAGCAAGTATTGTGAAATATCTAATTGTCACTTTTTTTTTCTAAAATCTTAATTTTTTTTTTGTCATAAAAATGAGATTTCATTCAAGCACAAATAATATTTTTAATATCATTAGCAATATTATACAAAAGAAAAGAAGGACAATTTCCATCCCATTTACAAGTTCCTGAGATAGATAAGTCAAATCGAGCTAAACGGTGTGCGACTTTCCTGCTCGTTCATTTCGTATGTGTGACAGTATATGATCTAAATTTATCGAGATCTGATTATGCTGTTTTTGTATAGGTCAATTATGAATAATTTCATATAATTTTGTTTGCGGGCTTGGATCACTTTTACCCCCTTTAAGAATTATGTGATAGTAATAGAATTCCGATGCTTGCTCGGTTGCAGTTTGTACTGTAAGAAATTCTACTAATAAAGGGTCGAGAGAGTCATGTCCTTTTTGCACTAATAAAACTGACTGCTTTTTGATCAAATCTTGAGCGGCAAAATCTATACCAAACAAATCATCAGTCTTATTTATGGCTATGTCAAAGTTAAACTTTATAGCATATCTTGAAGGAGAAGTCCAGTGTGTGGTTTGGCAACACATTCACTTGGGATAGTCGACTACAGCAACAAATTAATTCTTCCACATATTTCTTGCGAAGTTAGCTATCATTTGTTTTTTTTTTAATTTGCTATCACTTTAGGTAGCCTTTTCTTTTCTTCGAAAATAGCAAAATTACGATTCAATCAAATGCACTGCAAAATTGTAAACATTAACTCGGAATTCACATTTTTGTTTCACTGTGAATCAGATTATTTGAAAAACCTGTTGCATTGTGACGGTCTCTGTCGTTTGATTGGAGCTATTTTTTTTGTCCAACACAAATTTTAACTATAAAAATCAACTTTATTTCACATTTAATATAAATACGAATATTAGAATTTAAAGTATTTTATATTTTATATACTTTCTAATATTAAAATAAATTTTTCTTTCATTAAACTTAAAAAATAAAATATTTTTTTTTCTTATCTAAAAAAAAAGCTTGAACCAAACGAGGCGGGATTGTTTTTTGTATCTCTCTTGTGAAAAAAACATTGATATTGCTCTTAAAAATTCTCCCAATGGTGGAGATTTTGGATTGTAGGAAGGAAACCTTTGTAGCATTTTCAAATGAAATGTCAAATCTTATTTGACATTTATGCATTTCAAACATGAAAAGTTTGAAAAAATCTGTATTAATAAATTTAATAAAATGCAAGATTAGGTATTAATCTATTTTTCTAACTTGTTTAGGTGGCCAAACTCACCAACTTCTAATATCATAAAGAAGGCTACTTGTCACATGTAACTTTTATGATGTCAAATATGTGATTAACTCATCTCTTTTAATTGAAGATGGAGTGTTAGAATCTTCTCTAACACCTTTAGTCGAATATCTTCAGTCGAACAGCTCTACTCAAACAGCTCTTTAAAGAGACATCATCAGATCGTATCCTCTGTACTATTATGTTAATTCAGAATTTAAGGTGGCATGAGGGTCCACTGCCTAATTATTTTTTGCAGGAGTAGGTATCAAATGTGATAGACTGTACCAATTTTTTTTTCTTCCTTTCTAAATTATAAATAAAAGCATAAAATGAATCAAAGGTAGGAGGAGAAATTCACTTTTTCTCTTTCTCTGCCTCTCTCACCCCACCAAGTTTTATAAAAAAAGCGATTCGATTAGTGGATTTAAATCTCCTAGATGGCGTCGTGGATACTTGGATTTTTATGTAAAAAATTATTGTCTTATTTCATTCTATTTTAGCATATTTTTTGCATCAATATGGAGTAAAGATACATATTGAATGATTATATGAGGGCTAAAAAATGATGAAAGTTTTCAATAAAAATATGTTAGATTGATTTGTACTTAATTTGTGATCAATATGATCTTTTACTATAGCAATGATCAGCCAATTACCTCATTAAAGAAAAAAAATGTTATACACCCTGTTTGACGCGAGGACTAAATCAGGAACAAATTAGGATCAAAATCATACTAATTTAAAAAACAATAATAATAATAATAATAATAATAAATAATAAATTTTAATCATTCTACACAAATTCTAATATAAAAAAATATTATTTTACTTCACATACTCAATAATTTTTAATAAAAAAATTAATTTTATTTTACTTCCTAGACCAAAATACTCAATTCAAATATTTTTGTCTATAATGTGAAATAAAATATATATTTTTATTAAAAATTATTGAGTATGTGAAGTAAAATAATATTTTTTTATATTAGAATTTGTATAGACTGATTAAAATTTTTTATTTATTATTATTGTTGTTATTTTTTAAATTAATATCACTTTGGTCCTGATTTGATCCTCGCGCTAAACAAGGTCATAAGATCAATAATGAGTTGGCCTATTAGGGTTTGTCTAACACATGAGAACCGACATACCCGATCCTCAGGTTAGATTAGGGTCAGAATTGCGAATCGAATTAAAAATTGCTAGTCTGTCTAGTAGTGTGAAAATGATTGATTAAATTTAAAAATTAAACTAAGCCTTAATATTTTACAAATGAAACTAAGCCTTAATACTCTTAACTAAATATTTATTTTTATATCTTTAAATAAAATTTTTAAACTTAGACTTCATTTGGTTGTAGCCTCTAAAACTTTTAATTTTTAAAAAAAATATTTTTTATTTATATTTTATATTTATTTTATATCATGCATAATTTAATATTAAAAATTAATTATTTTACAATATAGTCTATATAAATTTTAATCATAAAAATTAACTTTAATTAATAACTTACAAATATTGAATAAAAAATAATTTCATTTTACATTTTGAACATAATTTATAATAATAAATAATTTTACTGTACTTCATTAAGTCAAATTAATTTTCACTCTCTACTCTCACATAGAATGTTTATTGAATGAAATATCTATGGCACGGACTAAACCTCGTTTGCTTCGAGTATTTTTTTTAGATAAGTGAAAAAAATTAATTTATTTTTTAAATTTAATATTAAAAAATTTTATTTTAATATTAGAAAGTGCATAAAATATGAATTAAAGTTGATTCTGAGATTTATATTTGTATTAAATGTGTAACAAAATTAATTTTTATAGTTGAAATTTGTATTGAACTAAAAAAAAACCTCGAACAAACGAGGCCTTTTGAAACAATTCCTTTAAGTATTAAAATTCACAGTGAGAACTATATATATATATATATATATATATATATTTTAAAATTTTAATTATCAGTAATTATATTTGATCACAAGTATGTTATTTTAATGAATTTCTATATCATGCAACTGTAAATCATGATTAATCAAGCTAGGCATAAATAAATATGATTAAAAATAAAATATCAAAAATAAAATGAGCAATATTTGATATTATTTTTTTTTAATAAAAAATATTTTGACATCATAATTTTATATAAATTTAAATTAATATTGCAAACATTATAAGCTTTTTAGATTCAGTTTACAATCATAAAAAGTGTTTTAAGATTAAAAGAGTGATAATATTTACTAAAATATTATTAAAAAAAAAGAAATATACAACCTTCAAAATAATATTATAAGTAAAAGCTCCATAAAAATTTATAACAAATGCTAAATTTTTTTATCAAAATATTCATGAAGTCAATAAAAAATATTTATTATACATTATAAAATAATAATATAAACATCAAATAAAAATTTTGTACTAACAAATCTAAATAAAAATTTAACCTTACTGATTACAACTCTATTTTATGATGCTTATCTGAGATAATAAAGAAATTTTATTATTATAAGAATTAATAAAAAACACTAAGTTTGGTGGTTTTTGATCTGTTTGGGTCCATGTACACCAACTTGGATCTAACCTGATAAAATATAATTGAGGTGAGGTGGATTTCGGATCACTGCTTCAAGTTAAAAGTTTATTTTATTTTATGAGATAACTAAATTAAAATTTCGATCGAATCAAATAATGATTTAATCGATTGACAGACTTAATTATAACATGTTTTCAAGGCGCCTTGGCCTTTGTGCATAAATGAATGCCTAAAAAAAAAGAAGATTGAGGGAAGAATATGGAGACAATAACTACAAGGACAAAGGGTTAGGTTTAGAGAAAATAAATGTTTTTGGCATAACCAGCCAAACATATCTTAATTATGACCTACATTCACATTTCATTACTTAAACATTCACATGATTAGCAGGACTAGAATACTTACGAGTTACGTGACTTTTTTTTAATTCAGTGAGAAAAAGAATTGTCTGAATACTAACGTGTTTTAAATTTAAACTACACTACTATCATAATTTTTAAATTAGGCAGAGAAAATTATAGTGTTCATGAGTAAAATAATAAAAAAAAAGATTACTAGCAATTAGGTTCCTTTAATTTGCACCTATGTATAACTAGATCCCTCTAGTTTGGGCTTATGTAAAATTAATTTCTTCTAGTTTTAAAATTAACTAAGTAGATTCTTTAGTTTAAAGTAAAGTACAAATAAGTTCTTTGATATTAATCTGTGATGACCTAGGACCGAAGAGGGCGGAGAGCATTGCCTGGGAGATGGCCATATGAGTGAATTGGAATCACCTGAATAAGAAATAATTTCTAATAAGTTTCTAAGTAGAGGGACATAAGAATGAATCATCTCACATCGAAAAGGGAGAGGACTTCCTTACTCTTATAAGTAAATAACGTAATTCCAAATAATAGAGGTATTTTTTGAGGCAAAACTTCGAGACTAATGATGAAAAACTTTATAGTTAAGCATGCGTGAGTTGAAGAAGTACTAGGATGGTGACCTCCTAAGAAGTACGCAAATCACGCAATTTTCTAAAGCAAAGTAGACAATTTTTTTATGTTTGGATCATGATATATTATATAATCAAAGCATTCAATAGAATATTTTCTCTAATTAATAATTTAGTTTATATTTTATCTTCATCTAAAATATTAATTTAGTCTTTAAATTAGTTAGAGAAAATATTCTTTATTGAGTCACTTTATTAATATCAAAGAATCTTTTTATACGTTTATCTCAAACTAGAAGACCTACTTAATTGATTTAAAAAAATGAAAAATCTTAATGCATATAAGCTTAAAATTGAGGGACTTAAATGCTATTAACTCTAAAAAAAGAACATAAATGATCATAGCTTTAAACTAAAACATCGTTACAAAAGTATATGAGTCGATTAACAATTTTTTTGAGGATGCCGTAAAAGTTAATGAGAATAAGCACATTCTTATCCCAACAAAAGTTATCTAACATTACGTAGTGCACCAAAATGATCATTTTTGATGAAAAACTTTATTGTGCTCGTTCATTTATTTAGGCATTTACATTTCAACCAGAATTATTATTATCTGAAATTCTAAGTCAATCTTAACTCGATTTGTAATCAAATTAACTCAAATTAGATCTCTAATACTCTAGAACTATATGTTTTAATCATATGAGAAACCACAACTATATGTTTTTTTTAGTAGGAAAGTGAAATTAAATAATATTTAGAGCATTAAAAACATAAAAATAAAATAAAAGAAAAATCATGCTTCTCCATCAACAAGAAAAAAAAAAAGATAAACAAGAGAAAAAATTTTCAACTTATGAACAAAATATGTTTCATAACATGAAATTCTGTATAAGAAATAAATCTCTTCATATACCTTTCTTTCTGCCTTCCTCAAGATCAATGAATCTCTTGAAAAAAAAGAACAACGCAAACCAGAAGCAATCTAAACTCCTCATGAGGATTCAGATTCAGTTCCTCCATGATTGACCACCTTGCTCTTCCTCCCTGCAATCCACAGCAGAGTTCTTCTAGCAAACGACGGAGCTTCATCATCTCTAGAGCAGACTCCATTGCTGAAGGTTCCAGCTTCCAGATCTGAGCCTGCTTCACTCCCAGCCCTGTTCTTCAGCTTGGAAGATCCCTCACCGGCAGCCCGATTCGCTGGCAGCCGGAAGGAGAATGCTCTCCTCGAACAATCCTCTGCAAAAAGTCTTCCCTTCCTCGACCGAACCCAGATCTTCGAAATCGATAGACTTTCAGGATTTGCAGAGCTTTGAGGCTTCTTCTTCGGAGGCTTAATGGCCACATGGAGCTCAGAGCTCTCATTCATCACATACTCAACTGTTCCCATGGAGAAACACCTCCTCTCGCTCAAGCAACTGTCTTCTTCTCCGCCAACATTTTCGACATTTTTGAACTTCCCAAGCTTAATGGGAACCAGGTTTTCTTCCAACTCTTCTTTCACTTTTTCTTCTTCTTCTTCTTCATCTTCTTCAAGCTCCAAATCCCTCCTGAAAGATGACAGATCTCTTGAGCTCTCACTCGCTGATTCCAGCAGGAAAACCAATGGACTATGGACAGGGGAAGGGATCTCTGGGAGCAAGCTTCTCCGGCAAAGGGGACAGGAGGAGTGGGATAAGAGCCAAGTATCAATGCAATCAATGTGAAAGGCATGGCTGCACTCAGGAAGAAGACGAAGCTTGTCATCAGCCTCAAACTCTGACAAACAAACGGCACAATCAAATGGGTCCTTGAGGCCGATTATGGTCTGGTAGAGGAAAACCGGGAGGGAGTCGATGAAGGATTGGTCGACTCCGGCGTCGTGGAGATGGAATAGCTGCCGGAGCTGACCTTGGAAGGCGGTGGCGCTCCCGGATTCTTCCGATTCGCCGTTGAAGGGCTTCAGAAAGTATCTTACGATGAGGTGAAGCAGGCCGCAGATGAAGAAGATGATCGCCAAGATCACGATGGTGAGCAGAATGCCGGGGCTGATCTTCTCCGACAAGGTGCTCCCTTGAGAGCCCATGGATTCGAAGATATGGGTTTGAAGAGATCTTGCTTTGCGACGATCCCTAGCTCCTCAAAATCTCGACTTTCTCGGAGATTAGGGTTGAAACCCCCTTGCCCTAGAAAGCCTGATGGGGATTGGGGGCGAGACAGAAAAGGAGAGAGCTTTCAGACAATAAATGAGAGTAACGCAGTTTGAATCGAAGGAGAAAAGGGATTACGGTGAAACAAAAGGGAGAAGAGCACAGAAGAACGGCAGAGGAAAGAGACATTTCATCTTTGATTCTTTGATGGTGAGAACTGAGAGAAACCCTGTCGTATTTCTCTGTGAATTGTGAATGAAGAAGAGGGAAGAACTGAAGAGGGAAAATTACCCTTTGACCTGGGTAAGTCAAAAGCAAAAAAGAGTCGATCTTTCTCTTTCATCTCATCCTACCATTTGACTTTCCAGCTCTCTCTTCAAGAAGATCGTTAAACCGTTGAAGATTTACAGCACATTCTTAAATCTTAATTAAGGTTATTTTTTTTTTTTTTTTTTTTTTTTTACATTTTCATATGTTCGGATTAAGTGATCAATGAGCCAATCCTAACCGTTCACGTGATCGATTCTATGAACTTAATTTGAATAACTACTCCTAGTAACTTCACTAAAGTTAATTAGAGTCGTGCTGAATTGTGACCGTTATTTCAAATTAGAACTGAGTTATCATATTTTATTCTAGGTGTTTATAAGTTAAAAATATGCAATACACAGAAAAGGCTATTGATAAGTTTTTCTTACTCATCTCTTTCAATATCTTCGCACAATGTGGATTTTTATGTTCCGTTATTGTCGAATAAGTGGTGATTATCCTATCAACTATGAGTGGAGATTATCCTATCGACTAGGAGTGGAGATTCTTACTACTCCTACCACTCATTGTGCTTCTATAAGTAGAATTTTTTTTCAAATAAAAATTTTTTAGAACATTTTTCTTTAGCATTTTTTGTCATCAAAGCAAAAGGAGCTTCGAGATGCATCAGAGTTCTCTCTCCTTCATGTCTTTTTGTGCTCCTATACTCTCTTCATTAATGTCGAACTTGCCTCTGGCTACCCACATTTTCGCTTATCGAATTTTGGCTCTACTATAAACATAGGAGAGTTTTTTTAAATCACATAAATTGTCATGTGTTCCTTCGGTTATCTTCTTTCATCTCTTTTTATTTTCTTGTTCTATTTTTTTCTCACGAGACTACGAGAGTATATATTGTAACTTGAGTTTTTTTTTTTAACAGAATCTACCGTCCATTTTCTCTAAATCTTTTCTCTACCTTGATGATATATGATATACAAAAATATGAATATACTTCATTAAATACATCATTAATATTTTATTAAAACTAACTTTCTTTGATAATTTCTGTATAATTATGAAATTGAAAAAAAAAATAGATAGTAAAATTAGAAAGACAAAAAAGAATTTAACATGAGAAATCAAAATGACAAAAAATGCATCTTGAAGATGCACCACATTCTTATAATTCATGATACCATAATCTCGTTAAAATTTGATATTCTTATAAGAGATTAAAACAACAAATAATATAGATATTTTTCACAAATTTATTTTTATTTTTTAAAATTTACGTCTTTACTTTTTGAAATTTCTATCCTTCTTGTTTTTTGAAAAGAAATCATTTTTATATTGCTAGATATGTATACATATAATCTCATCTCCACATGACGGCAGACCAACAACGACTATCAATATATGGTGGCTAGATTATAATAGCAGAGTGCTTGCCAAAATGTATTTCATGTGTAGATAAAATATTTTATAACAAATATTAATTTTAGTGAATTTAAAGTTACTAGGTGATAGTAACATAAATAAATTTTGATGTGTATTAATATTGTAATACAATTATGTAAATTAATAATGGGATAATTATCTACATGCCACACAATTTAGTTTTATTTATGCCTATGCACACTCAAAATATTACAAAATCTTACATACACACATTTGAGTTAAAACTTAATCAAAATCTATTTGAAAAAAAATATTCTGTTAGTAAATCATTAAAATTATATTTTTACTCTTAATAGTATATATTTTTCTCTTCCTCAATAACACACTAAAGCGTTGATTTATTCTAAAATTAATTCACGTCGCGGATGTCTTCTTCCTTTGCTGCCACCTAAACATTAAGGTTTTAAGATTTTCACTCAAAATATATTTAAATATCCTTAAACTAATATGATGAACGATTCAATTTTTTTGTAATTTAATTATAATTAAGTTATTAAAAAATTATGATTATTTATTATAATAGAAATAAGTTAAAATATGTGTACATAAAATTTTATAATGTTTTGAGTTGCATAACGTAATTAACTAAGAATGAATGGGTAAGACATAAATAAAATTAAATTATGTGACATGTAGGTAATTATCCTATTAATAATTATATAAATTTTTCATAAATTTAATGTAAATTGGAAAAAGTTATTTCTTATTTGCTCCTCATTATTGGTTTTTTTTTTGGCTTCGTTTTATTGTCTTGGTATCTTCTATCAATTTTTTCTTGATAGCATAAAACAAGAATGCGAAATTTTGATTTTTTTTTGGGAAATTTTTACTTATATATATATATATCACTTTAAATTTTATATTAAAAAAAACAACTTAAAATTTCTTAGCTCATTGAGAATTATTTTAAAAAAATTTAAATAACATTAATTGAATTTTAAACAAAAATCAATGGTACCATTTACTTTCCCAACACTACTTTAATCACTATATCTTACATTCATTTTTTATAAAAATATTAAAAAATATATTATAGAACTAAATTATATTATTTTATTTATTAAATAAAAATTAAATTTGATCCAAATCAATCTAATACGATCATAGCTCAAATATGATTATAATTTGAATGCAATTTTATAAAATTATCGATAATAAATATGGAGATCGTTGTTTAATTAACTTAATAAGCTCAATTCAAGCTCATTTATATTTTTTAATGAAGTATTAATTCGAAAGCCTAAATTATCAATTTTCTAGCCCAACTCCAGTTGTTTGACTACTTTAATATTTCCATGTGGATAAATTATAATATATTAAAAAATATTATGATATATATTGTAAAGAAAAAAAATATTATAATATATAATATCTGGTATGATATATAATGTAAAATAAATAAATAAATATTATCTAAATTTCTATAATTAAGAGATAATTTTATCAAGTTCTACGATTTTAAAAGTAATCCAATTTGGTCCTTCAAATTTTAAAATTTTTATACTAAACTTCTTTTACTTCCTATATTGACCTTTAAATGTAAGAGGTCGATCCGACTTGTTACTTCCTATACTTTTTCTTTTTAACTGTGCGTTATTTTTATTATTTTAAGATTAAAATTTAATTTAAAAATAAATTATATTCAGTTTATAATGTAAAATATTTGAAAAGAATTTGTTAAAAAGTACCTTATTAAATTTTTTTTTGAACTCTGAAATTATATTGACCTATTTTATATTTACCCAAAGATAAGATAGTGAACAATTCTGATTTTATATTATCAGTCGTTATCCTTAAATTAACAAATAATTATTAGAAAAATTACATCCATATTATTAAAATTTAATTATTATATATATATTTAATAATTAAAATTTTAAATTATGCATTGTTCATAAAAATTATATTATAATTTTTATCATAAATATATTATATTTTTAACATAATTTTAAAATTAATATATAATATTAAATATTTAAATATTAAACATATAAAATAATTAAAATTTTAGCTTCTAATGTTTTCTAATTATTATGATAACAAAATTTTAGCCTCCTTGCGGCCGCAATTGATAAAAGATATTGGGGTCCGATTCGGCGCTCAATCAGTGGCCGTCACGTGTGCGCTCCTAAAATCACACGTGGCGGGACCTGATTGGGCGCCAAATCATTCGGCGGCAGAACCCTCCCGCAATTGGGACCTTTCTACTTCGCGATGCCTCGTCGTCTTGGATGCCGATGGAAACGCTCGGCCCTGAAGATTTTTGTCGCTTTTTCGGATTTCAGAAAAAAAAAAGCGGGATTTTGGGTTTTAGTTTCCTTCCTACTGAAGGATCTCCGTCTTTCGACGGCATTGCGGTCGCTGTTGACTTCCGCTGCCGATGATGTTCAACCCCTTCAGGATACTACGGTGAAAGTGATGTTGTGGGTCAGTTTTTCTCTATTTTAATCCTTGCATTCTTCACATTGATCATTTTAATTTGATTTTTTAACTCCAGAGGATGGACTGTGCTCTGGGTTCGGAGATTTTTTTCCTGATGTTATACTTCTTGGGAGAAGAACAAGAAGGTTTTTAGTCAGTAGGACGAGGAATCTCTTTTTTGGGTATTTGGGGGAAGAAGGTTTTCGATCGGGGATCATGAGATTTTTACGTCTCGTTGGAAATTCAATTGGGTGCTCCGCATCGGGTGAGCGGCTGGTTTCCGCTGCTCGAGATGGAGATCTGCGAGAAGCCAAAGCTCTATTGGAGTACAATCCCGGGCTCGCTAGGTATTCAACTTTTGGTGTGCGGAATTCTCCCCTGCACTTCTCTGCGGCTCGGGGCCACCATGAGGTGATTAAGATTGCTTATATTATATCAGCTTTTTGTATTACAAAAGATGTTGATTCTTTGATAGTTGGACAGATTGTTGCTATTCTGCTTGAATCTGGCGTTGATGTTAATCTGCGGAATACTCGTGGTATGGTGAGTTTGATTGATGAACAATTCTTTGTATGTGGATTTCTGCAATTTGCTTCTGTTTTCTCGAGTTTTGTTATTAGCTCTGATGCTTTATATGCATGGATTATTACTGTAGCAAAAGTGTAGGAGTTTGTAATTAATTCCTTTTGTTTTTGTTGGTTTTGAGGGACAGACTGCTCTAATGTTGGCATGTCAGTTTGGTCATTGGGAAGTTGTCCAGACCCTTATGCTGCTTAAAGCAAATGTCAGTTCATTCTCTGGTTATTCTCTTTGCTTAGTAGTTCAGTGCTTGTAGTTCTTCTTAATCTGTTTTCTGAAAAGTTGGAAGTTTAGATTCACAAAAAAGATTATCTCCATGGTGGGACGGCCTTGCATCTTGCATCTGTGAATGGTTATACTCGCTGCATACGGCTTCTCCTTGCTGATTATGTCCCAAGTATACCGGAATTTTGGAATGTAATGAGGGGATCTACTGAAGAGTCCTTTGCAGAGGGCTTTGATCAAGTGTATGCTGGAATCTTGCTTACTATCTGTTGTTGTGTTATTTGTTTTGTGAATCGTTCTTTTTTTATGTCTTCTGCTAAATTCTCTTGAATCAACTGATCTAAAAACGTAAGCTTGTAAGTTATAACAGCAAAATAATTATTTTCTCTTACATGCTTCCTCACATGCAAGCTCATCTGGCCTTGCAACTTGAACTAAAGGCATTGTAAACAATCTTTAGCGTTTATGTCTGAAATAGTTAGGGCTCTATAGGGTTTAGATTTTGTACCTCTAGCTCCCATACATTGCAAATTCTCTTGTAACTGACTGACATAAAGCCTAAACTTGTAAGTTACTACCCATGAATAATTTTAGATTCTCACATGGTCCGTTACATGCAAGATCATTTGACTTTGCTGCATAAATTTATTACAACGTTGGTCCTTTTTAAGCTTTATGCTATTAATATTTTGGGGACATCATGGCTTAAATTGATTCCTTTGGCTCTAAAACGATGATAAATACTGTTACAACTAAGAAACCTAAAAGCTTAAGCTTTTAGGTTTCAATTTAGAGATTCGTTTGTATTCTCACATTTTTATATGTATTGTTAGTGCATTATCAGATGTAATTAATGCAAAGGCTGATGGGGGCATCACCGCATTACACCTAGCGGCACTTAATGGGCATGCTCAAAATGTGCAGTTACTTCTGGACCTGGGAGCCAGTGTGTCTGAAGTTACTATGAATGATGGTGCAACAATTGATTTAATTGGTGATTATCCTTTTTCCCTTTTTTCTAGATTTTGTACATTTAGTTTCTTCCTAAAGTATTCTTTTGTCAGACCCATAGAGGAATATTCACGTCAACTTTATCTTGTTGCTCTTATGCTCTTGTTTTTGAATTTGGATATTGACAATGTTTATATGTTTCATGGATTTTGTAAAATCGAATGATTTTACTTTTATTTGTTCTTCTATAAAATTGTTACTGAGATAATCCTGAAATAACCAGGAAGATTCGAATTTCACATAAAGATGCAGATTTGGAGGGATTGGCATACACGTTTGGTTCAAGTTTTTGTAAATCTTTTGATGAAAACATAATTTCCTTTGTTGTTATAGTTATAATGAATCTATGAGAAAAAACAAGAGGGGGCATATGGAAACTAAAATGAAATATGTAAATCCAGGGGTTGTAGAGATTAAAACTTTAGTAAAGAAGAAGCCATAGTCTTAACCTTAGATGGCATATGGCATAGCTGCAAGTCTACATTTAGAACAGTGTTTATATCCTATAAGTTGCTGAAATAAGATTTTGAAAGATGAATATGCCAGTATGCTAAAACCGAAAGAAACATCATCAACAATGACTGATCAGATTTTTCTATTGTTCATCAGAGAAATCATCAAAATCAACCAAGGAAGATCAATGCCATTATAGATCTGAAACTTGAAATCTTGCATTTCTTAGATTTCATCATTCTAAGTGTTAGTTCGTGGATTGGAAATGTAGAAAATTCATGTTTCCAAACTTTTATACATGAATAGATATAGTAGAAAGAATAGAGTGAATCCGCAAAGCAGCTAGGAGAAGTAGAAAACATCAAGACGAACTGTTATAAAAGTAGGAAAATGTGGATAGAAGTAAATTTTTAGAACCTTGTCCTTTGACTTATTCAAGAGCATTATCAATATCTTCTTGAGGCTGTTTGTCTGGTCATTATTTAATTAAAAGATCAACCACATGATATAGTGTTCCAGGTAACAATCAGCAAAGTGCATGGTTAGTATAATTGTTTCTAACTGCTATTTAAATTTGTCTCATGATTGATTTTTTAGTAAATTACATTCAAGTCCTTGAGGTTATGGCTTAATATCACTCAAGTTCACATTTTTAAATTCTTAATTTTTGGGTTCCTGAGATAAGTTAACAACCAGGCCCCTTAGGTTACATTAAACACATCAAGCGGTCTTTTTTAATGACTTTCGTTAACAATACATAAAGAAAATTATAAAAAATAAAGTTTTAAATAATTTTAATTTTAAAATTCTCTAATATGCTCAACCTTTTTCTCCCCCATTCTCTTCTCTTTCCATCCCTCCTTAGCACCCCTTGCCTAGCCCAACAGAGAGAGAGATGTCCCCTCCTTTTCCTAGTTGAATGCAAGAGAGAGAGTGAGCATAGGGATGGAGAGAAAGTGAGGAGCAAAATGGTCATTTATGATGAATGTAATAGCAAGCGGTAAAGTGAGGGGTAAAATAAGGTATAGCGAAACTGATATTTTTAGTGTAACTTAGGGTCCTAGAAGTTAAAAATTTTAATATATGGACTTGTGTGATAGTATGACCTGACCTCACGGACCTAGATGTAATTTTTCTTTTATTTTTTTAATGATAAAAATGCTTCTTCCACACATTGGTATCCCAATGAAATTAATTGGTTTTCTTTTCTCATGCATTCCCGACAATGAATCTTTTTTATTACTTTTTGGCAGGTTCTGGTAGCACTCCCCTGCATTATGCTGCTTGCGGTGGAAATGCTGCTTGTTGCCAAGTATATTTGATTTTATAGTTTGCAGTTATCACATCTAATTACTATAACTCTTAAGACTATAACTCTTAAGCAACCGATAAAACACAGGTTCTTATTGCTAGCGGAGCCAACTTGACCACCAAGAATGCTAATGGGTAATGCATTTCATTCTTTAATAATTGTAAATATGATAACAAAACATTTTCTCCGAGACTTCAATAAACTTCTTGCATCTCGTTCACAATGATCAAATAAATTACCGATAAGAGCAAATGTATGTCAATCAAATGGGCATAATTCAAGTATAGCTCCTTCGCTTTTTCTGGGATTCTCCATTCCCATTCCATCATTCTAAATGGAACGTCATCAATCCTTGGTGTTGAAGTTCAATAATGTTTTGAACCTAAAATGGGTAAGATTACCCTCTTTGATCATTAAAAGATGTGTAGGTAACATGAGGAAAATTCATTAGTAGCACAAATAGCCTGTCATTCTTGCTTAGGTTGCGATCATAAATACAACACTTAGTACGTATGATTTTTGCACCATTATTCTCAATAATCAGACCATGAGTATTCATACAAATTAGTTTTTGCAAGGGATAGCTATTCTGAGTGTATGCATGATATGTTTTGAGGTACCTACATCTTATCTAAATGTTTATTATTTTTGAAAATGGAGCATTAACATTGTTGCTTATTTGTCCAACAGATTGACACCATTGATGATAGCTCATAGATGGCACAGAAATTGGCTCGAGGATATTCTAAATAATGAAAATCAAGGCCGCATACGCGTTCTTCCCTCTCCGTATCTCTCTTTGCCTCTTATGAGCATTGTGAAAATTGCTCGGTTAGTTATATATTAATCGTCCTAACACATCTAATTTAAAATTCAAAACTTATTTCTATATTTGTATTTTTTGATTATATACTATTTTATTTCTGTATATTCTATATGAGGGAGCATTCAATAGCTAAGTGATAAAATATCCATAGCATTAATAGTGGTGATGCAGATACTCGAATGGATAAATGTTTACACTTGAGGGGACCAAGCCAAAAACTGATTGTATTAGGAAGAAGGTGGGTGTGACGCATACAAAAATAAGATGAGGAAGGAAAAATTAAGATGACTGTCATTGAGAGGGTTCGAAGGGGGGTTGACACATGTAGATGATAAGATGATGCAAATGTAGATGGTAGCTTGACAGTAATTTGGGATGTCCAAATGTAAGTGGGTCTAATTCATGGAGAAGAACAAAAATTATGTGGGATATTATCATCAAATATGATCTTGACTTACTATTCCTTACAAATAGTGTTACTTTTTATAGAGTTGAATGGAGAAAAGAGATCCATATAGTGATCCCAGCTAGTTTGGAATTAAAGCTTGTCGTTGTCGTTGTTTTTAGAAGATATATGTTTTAACTATGTAAAACAATTTGTTAGATCCAACGGGCTTATTGAATTCAACTATGCCTTTTGTTAACCAACCCGTTTGATTTATGAAGCACTTTATCTGATTTATTGAAGTTAAATTTTGTTGTTTTGTAAATTTTTATTTACTGATGATTCGAACTTTTTTTAGATTTTAAATTAGTTTTATTTGCAGGATTTGAAATTATTTGATTTATGTGTTTGTTGCGATAATTTGTTATATAAATTTGCTTATCTCAAATTTGCATCATCCTCATTTATCTTGCATTGAACTACTTTGTATTATAAACTATTCTCTGAACAATTCAAAAGACCATTTTGTTTGTTGGCTTCGAAAGATTATATGTTTAATGTGTTTTTGGACTTTATTCTTGTGTTGTGTATCAGATTGTTATAATCAATTAAACTTCAATTTCTTGTGTGAGTTAATCATGAGATTTGCTTGTTATACCCTGCAGAGATAGTGGTTGGAAAAATAATTCTAGCCAATCCACAGCATGCCTGGATCCATGTGTGGTTTGCTTGGAAAGAAAATGTACAGTATCAGCAGCAGGTATAGTTCCAGATCTTTTCATGCTCTAGTAATGATTTTCTTGTCAATAACTTTTATTAATGTTCCTTACACTTGTTCAGTCATTTTTAACTTGCATAATTTCATAATATCATCTCATTTTGACATTTATTACATTTATTCGTACCAAGAGGCCGATCTACGATATGATCATGAATGATTGTTTATTGTGGAGCAAACATCCACTTCTTGAAAACCTTGTAAACTGTTGCTATCTGTAATACCATGTAGTAGGGATGGCAAAACAGATCAATGGGTTATGTTCAAGATGAACTCGAATCTATGATGCTCGGTATTATTGATGTAATTCAACCTTTTGGGGATACTAGAGTATCTCATTTGTACGAGAAAGGTAACCATGCGGCTGACTACTTGGCCACCTGTTGCAGGTTGTAGTCATGAATTCTGCACCAAGTGTGCATTGTATCTATGTTCTACAAACCAGACATCAATCGTTGTGCAAGGCCCACCGGGTTCTATCGCTTGCCCTCTCTGCCGCCACGCCATTGTTGAATTCATCAAGCTTGAAGGCATCAGCCCTCAAAACGAGCGGTTAAATATGAGCTTGGCATCATCCGTTTGTTCCTCAGAATACAGAAGCTCCATTACCTCTCGTTTTCGCATCCCATTGATGGATTCTTCCTCCTTCCGATCTCTCAGCTTTCAGAGATTCCCATCAGTGAATCCCAACTCAATGCTATGCAACAAGAAGCCTGATATAATATCCTGTATTGTAAGGAACAGAAGGTTGCAGAGATCAGCTTCACATTTTGAGAGAAACAGGAGATCATATTCATGGATGATCGCCCTCGACAAATATGTCAATGGCTGTGGGAAGTAACTGATGCCCTTCTCCTCCCTCCCTCTACCTTTCTTCCTCATTGTCTTATTACTTGTTTTATTATCTAGTGGCTCTATGGTAAGCTTTTTGTTTGTTCAATAGTATACTGTAAAGAATTATGTATCTTTCTAAATGTTGATGCTGATTTTTGACTAGTTGATTGTGTGAAGAAATCTCTTTCTTTTATGTCTATTTTGAAGTATAGATTGATGCCTTCTACTGCAATGTTTAAAGAGATTAGTTTATTTCGACTTGATCACTGTGTTGATATGTGGATGTCCTAATCTATGATGCCGCAGAGCAGAAAGTGTGCACAAATTTTGCCATAGTTGGTCGAATTTGAATCGATGACTGTCCTTAATGCCCCTTTCATTGTCATCCTCCCAATTTCTTGAACTTGCACCATGGAATGTTTTTCCATCTTTCTCATGTCGCTGGCGAAATTCACTTACAATATGCCCTCTTTTTGGTATAACTACAAGATTTGTGAATAATACGTTGCAACGTGTCTAAATATTTGACATGATAAATAATGATGAGTTAGAAGAACTTTCATCACAGATAATTTGTGTTACAAAAAGTTTGAGCGGCTTAAAAGGGTGCGATGCATCTTCTTGAAGAGCGACATCCTAAAATATTTTAAATTGGGCTTAAGAAGCCCTCTTTTTTTATTTTGGATTCCCTCTCCTATGTGATATGCATGGAATCAACAGTCTCCTTCCCATCTCCTTGTGGTAATTAGTGATTTGATTAAAAGCATATTTTAATGCTAAAAATATTAATTCCTTTTTCGAGCACATATATATGTTGAGAAATCAAAATCCTTCTATTAAAAGATGTTTGGGTTAGTTACTAAAAGGTCTATATAGTTAATCTCTAATTACACTTTGGTTTATAGTGTTAAAAGTTTTTTGATACGTTCTTATATTTTATTTAATATTATAAACAAATCTCTCCAAAATTATCATTAATAGATTTTTAAATTTACGTTATACTTCTTTAAGTTTTTAGAAATATATTATTACATATTCTCTCTCATCATTCTTTCACTTGTCGTCGATGCCTCACCACCGACTTGTCATTGTTGCCTCGCGTCGCCATCTCACATCCGCTCTTCTCCCACAAATAAAGGGGGAGAGAGTGAGGATAGAGAAGGGAGAGAGTGAGGAGGGGACTCAGGCGATAGAGAGAGCAGTAGAGAAAGAGAGGTAAAAATGAGATTTTTAAAATTTTAAAATAAAATATCCTTTAAATGTCGATTAAAATTATTAGTTTTTATCTTTTATTTAATAATCAAATTTATAGGAATCTTTGTTATTATAAAATTTTTAAAATATGGACTAATTAGGAAAATTTTAAAACTTATGAATTAAAATATAATTAAAGTTTAATTATAGGTACTGTTAACTAATTAACCTAAGATTTTTTTTTTAAAAAAATCCTTTTTTGACATCCCAATCTGCTAATTGAAGAATGAACGTGAACAAGTTCATAGGAAATTAAAAAATCCATATGAAATTCGAACGCTCAAACGCTCAATTCACTATTGGTCACCATGCAGAGAACTGCCGAAAGCTCAATTCTTCCTGTAGAAGCGGAGAAGAGGATGGTCTCCGCTCGTCTCCCCTCAGTTTCCCTTCCCTTCCCCTCGGTCACTCGGCGAGGATCCGCTTCTCCAAACCCTAATCCTAACCATAGCTTTAGTCCGTCTCGCCGCCTGTCCACTTCTGCCGCGGAGGTTTTTAGCCATCATCTCTCCTCGTCAGGGATCTCCCCGTTGCGGCGCGCTGCTTCCAACCTCTGCGAGCGTGATCCGATCAGAGTTGACGGAAGCGTGATGTTTGTAAAGGAATGCGTCTCTGATGAGGAGCTGCGCGCCGCCGTCGATCTCCGCATACGCACGTTCTACGAGTTCAATAATTCCTGCGGCGTCGAGGTTAGCTAATTTAAGTTGGGTTAGGGATTTTTTTTGCTCTATCTTGTATGGCTAAATCTTTGGTTTTCCGCTAGGTTTTTTGGTGTTCTTTTTGTTACTTTGGGCTATTTTGATTCGAATTAGCATATTTTGTAGTGGAGGGGATTTCTGGATAAATCCTGTGCTGTTTGCCGTTCAAGTAAGATAGTTATGCACTAATGCTGAGAGAAATTGGGTAAAGATATCTGAAAGGTTTAGCAAAATACATAGCAACGCACGTGATAATTGGTTTGAGCTTAGCAGAGATCTGGAGGAGTCTTTTTTCTATCTTCTTGTTGAATCTTAGTTCTCTTTGATCCTGTATAGGATTGCTTTGGTACAACTCTTTATTTTAATTTTTATGGATTGGTGACCATGTTCTGTATTTGTACTGTACGACTAATAGAATTAAATAGTTGATTTCTGTATCCTTTCTCTTGTTGATGGTGTTTTTCCATTTTCAAGTTTTGTTAGGATTATAAGAGGCTTCTAACAGAGAGAGAGTATGAAGCATTGAAGGAACGAATTACAGGGAAGAGGCTGGGATTTAAGAGGGTCGCCTGCATTAATGCTACGCTACCATTGTCTACTTCATTGAAGTCCGCTTGGGAATTGTGCTCTTTGTGCAAAGTGAGATTCTGTTTTGATTGTTGCTGGTGCTTAACGTATCTTTAATAGCTTTGCTATCAAAAATCCCTTCTATCTTACTATATATATGCATGCGTGTGTAAATGTAAATGTATATGTATGTAGATATGTTCATCATGCAGTCATACTCCTATTGAATTGGATAGTATCTTTAAAATATTGAAATGCATGCTGACAAGAAGCATTTGTCATAATTTTCATTCTTATGCTTATTCTATTTCAAAGTTTAAAGCTAGATGTGCACGATCCTTGATAACTTGTATAATATTAGTGGGGCACAAACAAACATTATTCCTTGATACCGAGATACTCCCAAGATTATCATCAAAGAAGTCCCAAGTTTCTTAATGCAACTAATGAAAAATGACCCTATTTCTAGCGAAAGGACAATGTAAAAAGAGACATGATAAAAGAGATCTGATCATGTTAAAAGATATAATCAAACCAATAGCTCGTGGACCTCATGGTGCCTACCAGAAATCTGTAGATTAATATAGAACTACGAGCAACACTTTATTGCATAATTGTATCATTATAGAACTACAAGCAACACTTTATTGCATAATTGTATCATTAAGGGTTGCAAGATGCTTGGCTTCATTTTTTCACCTTAAATTCAAAGTGGAGGCTCAACACTTTAATATTCTATAAGAGATACAACAACTGAAGACAATCAAGCCACTGTCTTTAATCGTTTTTGAAGGATCAAATTAACAAATGCAAGTGGTTTGCATGCAGAGAACTTTAATATATGGGTCTCACTAGATTAGGCTTGAGAGCTGGCCACATGATTGGGAAGAAGGCTATTAATGATGATGACGATTAGATTATACTCTCATTTAGGAGGTATCTTGATGGCTCGTTGATATATGCTTTAGAAGATACTAATAATAGGTGATTCCATTGTAGTTTCTAAGTCTCCTGAGTTATTGCAAACTCTTCATGTTGAACAGATGAATTCTTTCTCATATTGTGTAAATATATCATTACATATTGAAGTTGCAGTTCTCTGATGATGGCAAAGACCGGGTTGTTGTTGGGACTTTGGATGTTAACCAGTGTCTTAGGCTGGCAGACGAGTTGACTGGGAAGAAGCCTGAGGTATGCTACTTATTTTCTATGTTCATTATATTGAGAAATTTAGGAACTCTTGATGTGAAGCCTTAAACTTGGTTCCTTTAAGAAACATTTCTAATATCTGTAGAGTCCAATTAATGTCATCCCTGTGTTGATTCTACTTTTAATTCTATTGTTCTTTACTATATCTTAACAAATCATAGATGCAGATAAAGCATTAGAGTATGTATCATATTCTGTAAGCTAATGTCATGGTTGTAAAGCTTTGTGTTCACTCAGGTTTTAGGTATGTCGAAGAATGGGAAGCTTATGATGTCATAGTGGTGAAGGTGTTGATTTAAGGAGTTGTAGCTCTATTAGTTTGTCAAGTTACATAATTTGCACTAATGATCTGCTGTCGTTTATGTTTTCCCACATGGTTATCTACTGTCATGTGTTTCATCCTTTTATTATTTTCATTTGCTTTAAAACAATTCTCATCTATTAGGACTAATAATGATGCTGGGCAGAAATCCCATGATATTTAAACGTAATTAGAGCTATATTAAAATTGGTAAATTACTAATATTAAAACATAATGGTTTTGGAAAATATATTTTTATTATAAATCAGATTTTAAGCAATATGATAGAGGAATCTCACAGCATAACCAGCAGTAATTATTTGCACCTATTAATACAAGATCACACACTTTAAAGTTCAAGCAAATTCAAGTAAGCAGTAATATCCTACAAGAAGATTGCCAGAATTCACCGAGTCACGAAGGGATACCTTAATCCAAAGGTTTTGATGAATCTGGGTTTGATGTGCTAAAGTTTTTGGGTCTGCTAATGTAGGCCTATGCAGTGCTATGGGCAAGTTGCAGGCACTAATGTTGGGAGACGAGGTGATAGAGGTCAATAGCATGGCCACATGCAGTGTGGGTGTAGATGCGAAACAAAATGACAATAGTATAGGCCACAAGTGGAATATGGAGACCACATAAGAGAAACGACAATGATGGTGGTCACGGTAGAACCAAGTGGGTTTAGCGGTGATATTAACGGGGTCAAGGTGTGGATGCAAATTGGGGGTCCAGCTTGACAAGGCTACGCTCAAAGGGTTGAGCCAGTGTAGGTGGGCACATGCGAACTGGAGTCGGGTGGTAGAATAAGGTTGGGGCAATTTGCTGTGTGTAGTGTCACTCAATCTTCTCATCTATGTGTAGTCTCACCTCAAGTAGGATTACTGATGCTGGGGAGAGAGACAACCGGGATCCACAAGGCAGACTAATGCCAGAATCCACATGGTGAACTTAGGTGAGGCTAGGCTAATCAAAGTGAACACAAACAAAGATGCATAGGGGGAGAATTCTGATGCAGTGTGGGGGACACTTTAGGGCAAACTTCATGCGACGCAAAGGGGGATCTATGCCTAGGTCTATATGAAAGAGATTCTAACATACTAAATGATCAACATTTGCACAACTAAGTTGCCCTAAGTCAATGTACTTGAAACTAAAAGCTGATATACAATGCTGGTGGAAATTAAACTAATTTTTTTTTTAATTATACTAATTTGTAATTCACATATAATTTCACAAAGACTAAGGAATTTGAAGATATTCTAAGTAAATCCAATAATTTCATATGGTTAAAATAGAAATCTAATGAGTCCCAAAAAGCCAACTATCATGCCTTGGAAGCTTGAAAACTTCAAACATATAGATCAATATTTTAGATCTTCAACTATTATTAGATAATATAGGACAATATATTTAAACAGTAGGAATAAATCTGTCAAACATAAGGAATAACTATTTGATATCTAAACCATGGAAATAGTAAGAACAACCTTAGAAATCTTTTGATGCTGTAACATTCCCATAATGACCAAAGGTTAGAACATGAATAGTTAAGAAACCATCAAAAACAACTTCAACTCATATTCAATTAATGCAGTATTGTAGCAATCTAGATGAACTTTCAGTGGCGAAGAAATGAAATAGGAACAGTATTAGTAGGAGATCATGAAAGGGAGACAAATCCTAAACCTATAGGTCTAAATACCTACTGTGCGGATTAACAGAAGAACACCAAGTTCAGGTCCTTGTTGTGTCGATGCCACATCCAAAGCCTCATGCTTGAGATTGTTCAAGTGGAAGACAACTCCTCATTACTCTCCCAACAATGTGCTTTAGTTCCAAGAAAAAGGCAAGTCATGACCTTGGTGTCCATCATGGGCGGCGAGGGTACGTCAAACTCGTTCCAAAGTGGGGAGGACTTGAATAGGGTTGGATACAGGGATTTTCACCTAAAGGCCAAGCCATACCTATTTAGGATATCAATTTGGAAGAATGAGATTCTAAAGGGAAGATAATTTAATTTTAATTCATTCAAAGGTAATTCTCAATATAGTATAGGTGTTTCTTCAAAACTAACCACATAATGATGTAATAAAAAACAGTAAAGATAAAGACACATGCCAAATATTCCTACACATACTAATGAAGTAAATAAACATAAATACAATCATCCAAAAATAGAATATCTCCTCATCAATGAACATTAGCCCAAATATGAGGGATATGCGATCAACCATATTAGCACTCTATGTTCTTTATTGCAAAATAAGCAATCCATTCGCATCCTTCTTTCAGTCTTTGATTAGAAATTGAACTGGATCAAGACGACATGATTACATGTTGGTTGTTAGTGATAGAATATGTTAAGAATAAGTCGATGATCCATTGTAATGGTGTATCCACCAAATAACCATATATTGGAGTAACTCAATTTAATTGTCTACTTATGCTTATCTATAGTTGGAATATATTCTCTCTATAACTCTCTTACAAGTAATGGTTCTTCTATTAGTTGACGATTACTTTTGATTCCAGTCACCATTTGCTCATATATCTTCAAAGTTTTAACATCGTGTATTTTTTTTCACCTTGGTTGTTAATCTTATGACATGGGTCTATTATCATTTATTACAATTATTTTTAAACTTTTATTATCGCCCTTACAATCAATTTATTTTGGAGACAGTTAATTGCATGTCATAGTAAACTAGCTATTTTACATGTTATCTTTTAGTACAAGTTGAATCTATTTTTGCACACTTTAAACTACACGATTATTGCATCTGCATACTTGAGTTAATTTTTGTCGTCATCTTGTTCGAAAAAATAATATTCCATCACATCTTTTATTTAATTTACGATTTGTGCCATTGGATTTAGAGTTTTGAAAAATCTGAACCTTGTTGCCAGCACCTCCTTCATCGGATCTCCTTGTAAAAAGAGGGATGAAGGGTCAATTGCCTTGTGACTTGCACCCCATTGCTAGTGCCTCCCTTTCCTAGAGAGAAGCATTCTTGTTTTTATTTTATATTTTAACAGTTTAAATCCTCCTAATAAACCTCTATAGTTTATCTTGTTTGCAACTGTTTACTATATTCATAATAGTTAGATCACTGAATTATGGTTTCTTAGCTTATTTTTCAATGTTGTTAGTATTCTCTTTGTAGTGGTTATTCGTTTATTTGAGTTTTATTCCTTTAGGGTATTGGAGCTGACCACAGAAGGGCATATATTAGCAATGTATGTGTTGCCAAGGAGTTGCAAAGAAAGGGTTTGGGCTCTGCATTAATTACCCAATCAAAATTTGTTGCCCTTCAATGGGGTAATTCTCTCTTTCCTTTCATATTTAGATTTTTATTTGCTTATCATTACATCATCTATGAGATAATATAGAAAACTGCATTCACAAATAAAACGCGTTGGTACACTACTTATGTAATTTTGATATGATTTTCTGCTTATTTTGCATAATGCATTTAGCAGTCTTTTCAGAGGCAAATCTAACTTGGTATTTATGCATACATGACTTCAAGCATGCGGCTACAGAAGGAGGTTTTAAAACCTTTTTCCACATTAACCAGTACTAGTGCTGAAACTTACCTCTATAAGGAAAAATATTAAACTAGGTTTACTGGTTAGAAAAACTTGTACCGTTGCTAAAAATTGAGCGGTCAAATGATGATTTCTTAAGACACTTGTTTAAAGGATAAAAAACTGCTAAATCCTAGACGTGCAACAAGTTCCCTATCCTAGATTCCTTATCCTAGTCTCTTAGCTTTGTGTATAATGTGAATTAAAGTTAGGTATTATCTTGTGAATGGAAGTGAAATTAGTTATTGTTTTGATATGTATATAGGTTGTAAAATAAAGTTATTTTTTTCTTTTACAATATTATGTGTTTTTAAATATAGATAAATTTTAATATTAAAATTTATCGATGTGTGATATTAGGTTAAAATTAACCATATTAATTTTAACCTGGTTAAAAGACGCACATGCTAATTTTTGTTTAATAACCTAAAGCAAAGTTGCTTCAAAGAAAAAAATCACTAATGGTTTGGTAATCATTTAGTTTTGTAATAGAATTAAAATTCTAAGGGGGCATTTGATTTAGGAGCCGTTTGGTTCGTTATTATCTTAGTGTTATTATATAATCTAGATGTCATCTTTTATCTAATAGTTTTATAATCTAATAAAAAATTATTTATAGATATCATTAAACCAAATAATTATTTTCTTTAGATAATATAACATTGAACCAAACACCTTTAATATTATCTTGGTGTTATGTTATCTAAAGAAAATAATTATTTGATTTAATGACATTTAGATGTTATGACATATAAATTACATGGCATAACACCAAAATAATAATGAGCTCGCTAAAAGCTGTCAGCCTCAGCTAGAACCCATTCATTCTTCATATAAATTAATAAATGCTAATTCAAGTTTCTCTATTTTCGTCATTAGTCTATGTATAGGGCAACAGGCTCAAAATGTTTTCTTACGTTTGTGAGATTAGAAATTTTTATATATAGTTCCATAATTTGGATTTTTTTGAGATTGAAACTGAGGTATACAACATATATTTGATCTTATATTATTATGATTATTAGGGAGAATATTAAAGTGACTTCCATCACAGTTAAAATCATGGAGAGTGAGCTTAGGTTGTATGACTATGTACATCAAAGTGAAGAAGGGCGGTTATTTTGATGAGTATATAATGTTTTGGTTTAAAAAAAAAAAGTAGATAAAAAAAACTCAAGTATATATAGAAAAGATCTAATTAAGACTTTGGTGGGGACATGGATCAACATCGAATTAGATGGCTAGGATGATGTTATATACTGAATCAAAATTCAAATTCAAATTAATTAGAGCTATTAGAGATTTTCATATTAGCTTTATTTATATTTGATTTGATTTGATTCAGAGCATATTTGGAAGATTTGGAGACTCACTACATTTGGAGTTGATTTTATTTTATTATAATAAAATTAATTTCATATTTGTTTTTATTTATTTTGTATTTTATTTTCTGCATTTAATATTGTATTTTCAAATTTCTACATGGGATCTCTCTATATAAAGAGGTCGCCTTGCACTGTAAAATAGGATTTGATGAATGAAATTATGTTTGAGTTTTCTCAGAGCCTAGACTCGGGTTAAGGGGTCGATATTCCGANCCGCTCATCGCTCGTACTCGATCAGATCAGTTAATCATTATCAGTGACTCTTCTCCGATTCAAATCGCTGGTAAATTTTTTCCCGAACCTCAATAAGCTGATTATTTGACTTCAACACAAATTATTCGCTTGACTTGGATTATTTATTTGGCTCTANGAAAAAAAGAATCTTTTCGCACTCACCTAACTCCGAAGCTCGCTCCGCTCGCAGCGCCGCAGTTCCGCCAGACTCGTCCGACGTGCCCCTGCGATCCTGCCTGTGCGCCTGCGCGCTCGCCAGTCGCTTGCCCGCGCGTGNACCCGATATTTTCTTTGTGTGTCAATTACTGTTGGATTTCACTGTGAGACGTCTGTCCTAAATTTCTGAACTTCGGATCTGATTTATTGAATTTAAATTGACGCCATAATCTAAATTGATAAATTCTTATTTATCATACGATCCAGTTTAATTTTAATTTTAAAATATCTTAATTTACGGGATTAAAAAATCTTATTTATCGTATAATTTATCTAGAAAATATTTTTCTCTTTATTAAAATAATTTGCTAATCGATTTTGTTGAATATAAATATAAAATATCATTTGCATCTTTTTCCGTCCCGCATCAGACTTCTTATTGGACTTCTTATTGGATAGGATTACCTGTTGAAAAAAATTAATTAAATCCAACCACTGATTGGGATAAAAGCTGATGATGATCTCCACCACACCTAGCAGCTCTTAAAGCTTATAAATCAAATGCATATTTTCATGTTAGCCCATAATCAGGAGCGGCATCCTTCAAAATTATGCTTTTTAGAGAGAAAAATGAAAAAAAAACTCTTCTATTCTTATCCTCCAAGGTTGTTCCATTTTCGTAATTGAAAATGCACATATTCCAATAATCTTGTTTTGTATTTTTCCTCTAGTTTTGTGTGTTTATGTTCGTCAGAGGAGTTGATCCACATTCGAACCTCTATCTCAGGTATAACAGATCTGTATGTTCATGTTGCCGTGGACAATGAAGCCGCTCAAAGATTGTATGAGAAGAGTGGTTTTATTTACGAAAACGAAGAACCTGCATGGCAAGCCAGATTCTTGGGCCGACCCCGGCGATTTCTTCTATGGACCGATCTAAGGCAGACAAATGTGTAAATCTGAAACCCATCTCCTGTATTTTTTTCTTCAACTTTAATTTTATTGTATGGAGAAGCTGGATTAAATGCTGGCTTTTGATAGGCAGACAAACTTATGTCACTGTAATTAAGTCCTGAATATATTTTTCAACAGTTATTTGTTATATTAACTATTGCTATTCTACACAAATGTGTTCTAGTGCACATGTAGTGCACTATTATCACGTAAGACGTTGGTTTATGATTAATGTTGTCCTTTTTGTTCCTGAGACCAAGTTCATGATGAGAGGGAGACACTCCAATCTAGCTAAGGCCAGGGCTGTGGATATACTTAAACTCAACCATGTTCGATAAATCATGAACCAACCAAACCTCGTGAACAAATTGACGGGCTGTTTATAGAGCAGAAGCTTCATTTTCTTGAAGGCATAATATTAGCTTTTGCATTAGTTAAAGTACAAGAGAGTACATCAAATTATTTTATGTAAAAGATTACAAAAATCAGCGGGGATAGGTGCACCTCTCACCCAAAGAAAATCTTCACTCATTATTAAATTAGCAAGATATTTTGCTAAGATGTTGTTAGTCCTAATTGCATGTGTACATTCATAAAAAGTAAATGACTTTTTATTAATACTTGATCTTCCTCTTGGTTTTTGACTTGAATTTAGATGTGGCTGCTTTCAATTCTCATCATCACTTCTGGGAATCACCTTTTAGTCAGACTCCTTGAGTTATTCTTGCACATTTTAAAGCTATTGCCATCCCAATCTAGTTGCTATCTCTTTAGTTGTAACAATTGTATAAATGATCATTCTCCTTCCATCTTCTTCTAAGAAGCCACCCATATGATCTCTAACTATATTGTTAGCTTCTGTTGCTCCACCTGTGTGGAGTATGGTTGTCTACATTGTGCTCTTTATGTTAGCAACAATAGGTCCATGAAGCTTCATTTTCACTTCCTCTTGTAGTGGGAAGAAGTGAGGAGTTGTGGGAGGATGGATAAATGTCAAAATGTCTAAAAACCTTGCTAAGTTTGCTAAAAACCTTGCACTAGTTAGTGGACAGGTGCAATCCTTGCACCTAAATGACCTGTTTGAGTTACTTTTGGTTCGCTGTGTGCTAAATTAACTTTAATTCAATTTGGATCACTTCCAAATGACCAAATATGATCCAAATACGCGTAAATACATTCAAACTACACACAAAGTGGACATTCCCATCACCTAAACATCCAAATAAGACCCAAATAAATAAAGTCTAATGTAGAAATAGAAGTTAACTATCTACATAACACAACTGCATCATTGCTCTTCAGCCTCGAAGAAGAATGTAAATGCTCCGTAGTGTCAGTAGCAATTAGGCTCTTCTAATTTGAATGCATGCAAATCTAAATTAGAGCGATTTAGTTGTTCTGGAGACGAGAAATGAACATATTGTTCAAAAATCTCACAATGCCTTGAGAACTATGTAGATTATGAAGTGTAATGAATCATTCTAGGCCTGTGATAGGAACAAATGCATCAATTCCTAGAAGCCCCACTTCCCCATGATCCATCACCACAAAACAATGCGAGATTTCAGCTGCCTACTTCATTTAAAAAAAAGCTGCCGGAAACCCACTGCTGCTCCATTACTACCCTACACAGTGTAGATGAACATGAGAGGAGGCCAGCGCACTGCGCACGTGCGCACGCGCGCTCTCTCTCTCTCCACGATCCCACACCATGGCCACTGCCCCACACGTGTCTCGCATGTGCTGCTGCTCCTTGTCTTCTATCTTCTATCTCAGGCTTCAGAGAGAGAGAGAGACAGAGAGAGAGAGAGAGGGTCAGTTGGGAATCGAAGAAATCTGAAACTGTTGAGGAGTGTGGCAAATACTGATGAGGAGAAGGTGACGAAAAAAAAAAAGAAAAGAAAAACTTGGAACAATGATGAAAAGGCAGTGGGCAGGAGTCTTTCTCTGTGGGAGCTTCCGAGGGATAAAATGGAAAGGGTAAAATTACAATTGGGTCATTCAGTTCAGATTGTTCTTTCATGTAGGCCTATGTTTCTTGAACACTTTTTCATCCATAATTAATAAAATGCCATTCTTCACCGTCTTCTTCGCTTTTCCGGGTGTCTCGCTTCCTTCCATCAACAATGAGACTCCTAACCCGAGATTTTGGAAGCAACGAAGCATCCAATAATCGTAGATATTAGATATCTCGAACAATAGATGGTCGAGTGCTCAGCTCAGTTGACGGTTCACATGTGGTGAGCAACCTTGTTTATGATAATCAGTAGGTGATATGGAGCGATATCTATCTCATCCAAGCACTCAAGATATTCTATTGAGTATTTCACTAGCCGAGAAAACCATCTAAAGGTTCGGGAAAAATAACATGTCATTTATGTGTCTAATATATTCCGACCAAGTACTCCACCACTCAAGAAAACACTTGTCCGTCTAAACTGTATGTCATCTTTAAGGGCTTGAGGGAACCCAAGAGCTTAACAATATTATTCTAATCTAAAGCAACTCGAGGAACTCCTTTGAGAGTGAACTCGACAAACTAACAACTACTCTTGACTCTTGGTACTGAGAGAATTTTAAGGAAAACAGAGGAGCTATATAGGACATTTATCATACTACCATAGTACGTTGTATTAAAATATCAATGTTTCTTCGTATTCATCTCTTCCTCTTCCCCTTCTGGTCACGCAAGAACAAAAGAGAATTCTTTGTTGATTTTGTCAGCGAGAAGCCTAGCCTGTGTAATAGAGAAAGCTAGCATGAGCACCTCCCAAAACTTCGGATCTTAAATATCTGATGTGGAAATTTTAGATCAACTAGTCTGTTCAATCCTAAATAATAGGCTTCTATAACCTTAAAACAATTTTTAGGGATTTCACCGCCCAAATTAACAAGTGTTACATATCTGTTATTGTATTTTGGCATAAGCGCCCATGAGATTCAATTGTGTTAGAATAGTTTCTCACTTCTTCTAAATTTAGAATAGATGTCAATCTCTTCCCTCTCTTTATTCTGTTTTGCTTTTCTGTTGATTTTCTTTCTTCTCCCGCTTTCTTAGGATTCAACCTTACTTTTATGTAGGGGTGACAAAACGGATTGGTGGATTAGTTTTGACCCGATTCAACCCGATCTAACCTGACCTGAATAACTCAACTCAAATTTAATTAGATTATTAAATGGGTCAAGATCAATGACTCAAATCTAACTCAATTACTACACTGACCAAATTAACTCGCCAACCAAACTCATTTATAAAACAAATGTTTATTAATGAATAGCTCGAATCTAAGTTTCATAAATGGGTTAATGTTCATGACTCATACCTAAAATTTTGGGTCGGATCATATATTGCTACTCCTAATTACACGAAAATTTTCCGCAAATCAACGAAAATTATGAACCCGAATGAGATTCGGGCAAAATCTTAAGACCCAAATGTAACTAATCACAAAAATATAACCCATGTGGGCACCATGTGAGATCACATTTTGTTTTCATCAAAGCCGACGGGGGCAGAAGAAAAAGGATCTGCCCCCACCTCCCCCACCATGTTTCCCGGATCCTGCAATCCCACTTTTCTCTCCACTTCAATCATTCTCAAAGCAAACAAAACCTTCATCTTCCTTCCATCTCCACCCTTTTATTTTCTCCGGAGCACCGTTCCAAACCTAATCACCGAGCGCTGCGCCTGCAACACAGGCGAGCTCGACCTCACGTGACTCCCGCTGATTAAATTCCGAACATTGCTCTCTTCCGTACCCAATAAAACTTAAGCTCAACACAGTGTCACACTCAAGTCTCAAGTCTGAATTCTATTGATTCTCATTTATCTTTTAAAGAATTTATACTGAATTACACGTATATCGGAGAGGTGTGTTAGATTAGAAATTCTTTAGAGGCCATAGTTACTTACAAACTTAAACTTAAAAGCAAAATCGAAGATACGAGAGTTTTTTGAATTTGTTACTCTTGCCCTCTCCTTCTATTTAATCTTTTTCTTGCCATAAATAGAAATGGAATATTTTTTTTAGTTTTTGTAGTAGTATATATATAACCATTGATCAAATATGGGTGGCTAATTGGTACCCTTTCTTGTGATTGTGGGCCTTGAGCACCATGTGCATCCATGTGGTGTGTCTTTAGCCCACAAGTCCCCCCCAACCCTTCTCTCTCTCTCTCTCTCTCTCTCTCTCTCTCTCTCTCCTTCCTTTTCTCCTCTCCTCTTCCCTATTTATGATCCACATTCTCTCTTTTAATCAACTTCTTTAACTACTCTTCAATCAAAAAAAAAAAAAAATTTCTTAACTTCTCTCTTTTCTCTCATTGTATTTGATCCCTTGCTGATTTTCCCATAATTTATATCTTGAGCTTAGAGACAGTCACAACATGACTTTTGCCCTCATTTAGAGGATAGATATATTGTTATATATAATGTGAAATAAAATTAATTTTTTTTTATTAAAATATATCTTAAATGTGAAAAAAAAAATTTAATGTTAAAATTAATGTAGTGTAATATGTTGATTTTTAAATTGAGGCTTACGTTAAATATGAAATAAGGATAAAAATAATAATAAATAACAATATTATCTTAAACCTAAAATCTTGTATGCATTCAAGATTTTAGTGTTATATATTATTTAGATACGATTATTATCTATAAATTATTTTTTGAGTTAAATTTGTTTATTTATTTTCTTCAACCTTCACCAACTCCTCTCCCTCAGAAAGTTAATTCCATCCCATCATATCTCTTTTCATACTATTAAAATATATTATTTTAAAGTGAATTTTTTAAAAAAAAAATATTTACAATATAAGAACCAAATATTAATTTCTAAGTAATATTTGAACTAATTGCCTTCTAAAATACATATTAAACTCATTTCAAAGTGATAATTTTTTTTTTAAGTCATGAACCACAGGATTAAGTTTGTATTAAAGATTGGGCTTCAAACTTCTGGATGAGCTTTGGAATATTAAAATGAACAAAACGTTAAATCTAAACCAAGGGAAGCCTAATTAATTATAACCTTAATTTTATAAGTTAATAAATCCATTAAAAGAACTCCTTTCAATATATATGGTACACTATTCAGTTTATTATTTAGATATTATCTCATTTAACTCAATAAACTTTAGGCCTGTTTGTTTGTAAGGTTAAATTTAATAAGGTTAAAATTAAATTTAGATAGAGATATTTTTTTATTAAAAATTGTGAAATAAAGTTAGTTATTATGTTGGGATATGTGAGGGATGTGATATAAAGTTAGTTATTATGTTGGGATATGTAAGAGATGTGATATAAGTTAGTTATTATTTTAGTAATGTGTGTAGGATGTAAAATAAAGTTAATTTTTAATATTAAATTTTATGTATGATGTAATATGCCAGGTTAAAATTAAACCAGATTAATTTTTAGCAGCTAAACAAATGGGGAGATTTATATAGTATTTTTTGTTTTTTGCTAATTTATTATCATAATAATTTTCAAGCACATTTGTTTTTGGAGACTTATGTGTTTGCTTCATCATTGCTTATATAGTTATACATAGTCGTTCTGATGTCATAAGTAACAATTCCGTGCGCTTTAAATAATGCAACAATGCTGCACATTAGCGTTGCTCAAAACTGATGCTAATAGTATTGGCATCGATTTTGCATTAGTCAAGAAAACATCTACAAATTCGAGGGTACTAAATAGAAAATTTTAATGAAAAAACTAATGCTTTAACTATTAATTAATATGTTGTATACAATTCATTTATCAAATATAATTTATCAAACTTAACTGTTAATTTACACAAATAATTATCAAAAAATGATTGAGTTTGATAAAATAAAAAAAGTTATTAATCATGTTCACTCTACAAATTTATAAACTTTAATTGATTCAATCAATCTATCCTGTGTTTTGCAAAACTATGAGGTTATCTTAATTAAATAACTATCAGATCATATACATATATATATATATATATATATATATCTCTGTGGGGGATCTAATATATATATATATATATTGTCCTCTTGAGATTTGACTAAAGCTAAGTTTTCACTAAATACTACTTAACATTATTGATGCTAATGAAACACAATCACTTGCCAATATGGTTTGTGCCCTAATTTGAGTGCTACTGACTGAAGGAAAACAATGCAATTTGCAATTCAAAATAAAGGGAAGAGATTCCAAGAGAAGTAAGGCCATGCACATGGAGTGCTTTTCAGCTGAACCCAATTGATGATCATATATCTCACACTACATGCACAACCAATATTGCCTTCTTTCTCTCTCTGGCTTGCTAGCTAGCTTGTTCCTCTTATCTCTCCTTCACTTTAATTTTCTCTTCATATAACACCTTCTTTCTCTTCTTCTTCCTTGCGTCAGCAGCCATGCAAGAAGCCTCAAACTCCTTCAAGCACAACTTCCTGAGGCATTTGCTCTTGGGTTTCCATCTAATTAGTAGAGCTTCACGCCGGAGCATGAGCCTCCAAGAGAGGAAGAAGGCGATCAAGCTCTCCGCGGACGCCGCCATGGCAATGGCGAGGGGAGGGTGCTCGAACTGGAGCCGAGCACTCATGTCGGATCATCAGTTTTGCTCACCCCGGGCTTGCCGGAGGATCTCGAAGAGATCGAGCAGTACTTGCAGATTAAGCAAGACGAAGATGCTGATCAGGAAGAAGATGCATCCTCCTTCAAGCGTGTTTGTAGCTAGAAGAATGGTGAAGAAGAAGACCCAAATGCTCAGAAGGATCATTCCTGGAGGAGAGAGCTTGAAGGGATGCTCTCTGCTGAGTGAAGCTGTAGATTATGTTGTTCATCTTCAAGCTCAAGTGAATCTCATGCAGCAAATTGCAAGGGCCATGGGTAAATCATCCAATGATCATATGTAAGTTGCATTTTGATCAGTGTAATTATGTCATTAGTAGTTAATTAATCTACTTAATCTGGCTATCTAATCTTATATATGCATTAATTAAAGATCATAGTACGTACTTAAAAGTTTGTGATGATGATGATCACCAATTTATATATAGAACAAGAATTTTGTTATAGATATATGAAGATGCATGCCAATATTTATCATCTTAGAAATAGTACTTGAAGGAATTAGATATATGCTTAGTTTTTTTAAGTTTATTAGAATTTTTGAAAAATAATTGAAGCAATTAACTCAACTTATAAGTTTTTCACATTAAAAAAAGAGGTAATATCACATTTTATATAGTAACATGTAATAACTTCAAGGCAGTTGTCAACATGCATGCATGTGTTAGCTAGCTATCTTATATATATATATTAGGTAGATTAAATCAAATTTTTATGAATTTTTTATTTTTATTTTTTTGTCATTCCTTGTATGTGTGTGTATGTAATTTGATATTTGTTAATCATATGATCACAGAGTATGATCACATTGCAAGCAAAAGGAAATTATTTCATGATCATGAAGGCAAATGAGAGATCATATAATTATGGTAACCATCATGTTACATGCATTTCTACTGGTCAGGTGAGTTAGTTTATTTATAAGCACTTTAAATGGGACATTATAAAGTTAATTGTTATAAATTATGTTAAAATATTGTACTCCTAGAAAGGACTTCTTTGCAAGTTTTGATGTGCTTTTGTGGGTTAACTTAGTCTTTATTTATTCTTCTTCATCAAAAAAAAAAAAAAAAATTTGCCTTTAGTATTATTATTATTATTATTATAACATAGATGATGAGTGCCTGTATTTATTTTTTGCTTTATTATTCTAAAAAATGCAGCAATTTACAAATCATTAATTTAGTGAATTTCATGTAAACATTAATTGTGTTTATTAAGCCTTTATCTTAATTAAGATATAGATATATATTACAAATAATTGTATTACATGTGGTTGAATGTATTTTTTATTTACAAGTAATTAAATATTAAATTTAAAACAAAATCTAAGTATCCTTTTTAAGCAATTATAATTTGCAAAATGCGCTAGAATTCAAATTGATTTTGACTCGATTATTTTGTGTTGACTTTCGAATCATATCGTTGACTCGAGTCTAGTTTCGAGTTGAATCGAAATTTTAGGTTGACTAGCTCAGATTTGTATTAGATGTATTTTTTTTTCATTTTATATGGTCATGCATTTGGTATTTTTTTGAAAACTTGTATAAATTTGGTATAATTGCTGAGCTTCAAATTGTCAAATAATAGGTTATAGGTTAAATTTTATGTACCTCATCTTTTTCAATTACTTTTTTTTAAAATATTAATTTCAAGTAGACTCAAATAGATTTTGAGTTGACTCAAATTTGAGTCTTTTTGAGCCAAAGCGACTTAAAATTGAACCATTTTTATTTGATTCGAATTAATTCAAACTTGCATGATTGAGATCAACTTGTTGCCAGCTTTAATTAACTTGATTTGAACTTAACTATTTATAGCATTTAAATAGTTCACTAGCATGCATGACTTGCACCAACCAGTATTGTAAAAATCAAACCGGACTGAACGATTAGATTGGTCCAACCGGGAATAGGTTGTCAATTTGGTTTAGTTTGACATGTAAACCGCAGATCCCACTAAATCATATTAAATTAGACAAAACCAGTCGAACCGTATGAATTGAATGAATAAGTTAAATATCGGTTCAATGAAAATTTTTTATATTCGCAGAGACCGCCTATCTACTACTCGGCCTCAAATCCGGTGCTGAAATCAAAACCTAGCTATTTGGCGCGAGGACCAAAACATGACCAAAATAGTGCTAATTTAAAAAACAATAATAATAATAATAATAAATAAATTTTTTAAATCATTCTACACAAATTCAAATATAAAAAATATTATTTTACTTTACATACTCAACAATTTAAAATAAAAATATCAACTTTATTTCACATTCTAGACCAAAATATTCAAATCGAGTATTTTGATATAAGATGTAAAATAAAGTTTATATTTTTATTAAAAATTATTTTTTATATTAAAATTTGTGTAGAATAATTAAAATAATTTATTTATTATTATTATTGTTATTTTTTAAACTAGTACTATTTTGGTCCTGTTTTTATCCTCGCGCCAAACAGGGCCTTAAACCTAAATCCCTTAGTTTTCGCTCCCGAGCAGTCGCTTATTATATTGGAGCAAACTTATAATAGCCATTTTAGTTGATTATGTAGAATTTATGTTTATGGTACTATCTAAGCCTACTATGTTAGATATATGTTAGTTAATCTATTAATTTTATTTTCAATATTTGTTGGCTAGTCTTTATTAGTAATATTTGATGTATATTAGTTATCTTTATTATTGTGTTAGATCATAAATATTGTATAATTTTTTTAGTTATGTAATATTGCTAATGCATTACATATTTTTATGTACATTATTTAATATTTTTTATCTTAAATACATTCATAAATATATTATTTCATTGTGCTGACGTTGCTGGTTTGAACAATCGGTTAGACGAATTAGACCACGAACTGAAGGCTACTTCGGTTCGATGTCTGGTTCAATTTTTACGATATTGGCGTCAACCTGTAACATTTTTAAATCAAATAATTAACGTATTTCACTATCATTTGGCTATAATCAGATCGTCCTAAAGAAGTGTAGGAATATTTAAAGCTACTCTCTCAAATGCCACTAAGACATTAAATTATTCGAATAAAGAAATAGATAATTTACTGTTTTAGGGCTGAATATCATATTATAAACTCCAAATTATATCAACATAATATGTATAAATATACTTATAAATAAATAAATATGCATATACTACTTTAAATTATTTTTAAAAAATTATGATGAGTATATATACTACATGTACAATTACCATGGAATTGATTTAATGTATAATTAATGAACTCGGATTAAATTCAATCTAAAATATATATAAAAAAAAAATCGTTGAGTGAGCCACACAGTGCTTTGCGATTTGTGCTGTTATTAGATGTATGAATGGACGGTCATGATTGGATATTCATACTCTCCCAAATTCATGCTCTGGAGTTTCCCCCTAGACCCAAGTGCTACAAAATTGAAAAAAAAATTTTACGTGACATAAAATTTACACGAAATTACGTATTTTATTATCAATTCATAAATATTACTACTATCACACCATATTCACTTAAATAATCATAACTTTATTTGTGCACAACTCTAAAATCAAATATTTTGGAGCCAATTACATCCAAGCTCTATTGATGGTGAAACGCGTAATTTTATATAAATTTTATGTCTTGTATGTAAAAATACCATTTGAAAATAGTAATTTACATAATATCAAGGTTTTTCTGTTGTGTTGTGGATAATATATGCATATATATATATTTCAAATATAATAATGTATTAACTAATAAAATGATACGTATTAAATTAACATATGATATTATATATATATATATATATATATATGAATTCAATTAATAACACAATTCTAGGCCTCCATTGGCATTGGGCTTTGAGTTGTCACTTGAATTTTTATAATACGGCTATTTGGATTTTGGATTGAAATAGTTTATGAGATGAAATTTGATTTTTTTTTTTTTTTTAAATAGCACAAGGTACTAGTCTTTATAGAAAATTTATTTTGCATTGAGATAGGTGGAGCATTGAAAATTAATTTTAACGTTTAAAAAGATCTCAATTTCAGTTTGTGAGGTCATAAAAGTCATGCAATTTTAAACTTTTTTTCATAATCTCATTTTTTTGCAAGTTTTTACTAATAGTAAATAGAAAGTTTGATCATTTTTTCTAGTTTGAACTGTTATAATTCATATTCTCACTCTTTTTTAGAAGTTTAATAAAAAATTAAAAAATTTAATTCTCACATTTCTTGTTCTTTATAAGCTAAAAATTTACAATTAAAAATATTTAAATATTAATATTTTGAAATTATATTCTAAAAAATTAATAGTTAAAAATAATCTTACAATAAATTCATACATTTTGCACAAGATAAAAAAGGAATTGGGCAGCTCGGGCAGCTTCTCTCATCTCTAAAAATTTAAATTTAAATATTTATAAAATAAAATATTGTTATTTATAAGTAAAATGACAAATATTTACAAATTTCAAAATTTAAATTCCATGCTATTCAAAATGAGAAAATGTTTTTAAAATCTAAAATTTAAAATATTAAATTTTTAAAATTCTATTTTTAATTTATATATTTTAATATAAGTAACTTAAAATAGCTGAAATTATGAAAACTACTTTTTATGTATATTTACTATATTAAATTTGCAAATTTAACAAATATCCAAAAAGTAAAAGCTACATAACAAATATTTTCATAATGTAAATAATAATAAATATCTAAATTAGTATTTATAAGATTAGTTATTCAAAATTTGAATTTAGAACCATTTCAAGAATGATTTATAGTATTATGATGATATCATATTGTTTTCATTTTAAAAATTATTATGAAAGAAATCGATTAATCGGAAGCTTAATAGAGATGAGTGAAATAGATTAACTTTAAAATTTTTGAAAATTTAAAATTTTTGAAAATTTAAAATTTTTAATATTTTTAAATATATATATATATA
>JAEMOT010004060.1:0-12922 GCA_019297695.1 Apostasia ramifera
TTGAATTCAAGTATAGTATAAGTATTTAGAGTATGATTCGTTGCATAATAAGTTATTTTAACTTAATACAAGCAATTATCTGTGTACTTAATTAGTTTTTATTATATTTGAAGAGAATATATCTAATTTGACTTTAATCTCATCTATATGATGGGTTTTTAACATAATACTCTAATTACAAACCTAATATTTGCTATATTGATGTATTTCAATCGAACATTGATATTTGGCTATCTATTAGTGATATTTGATTGCGTTTTAGTGTAATACCTATAATTACACATCTATTTATCAGTATATTGATCAGTTGTAAGAGAATAGACTCTTTTAGTGTCTGATTTATGATATATCAATGAATTTGAGTTGAATAGTGATGTTTTTGCTGCCATTCATCGCATTACGGTGAATTCAAGAGGAGTACAAGCATTTAGAGTACGATTCATTGCATAATAAGTTTTGTTAACTGAATACAAGCAATTATGTGAGTATTCAATTAATGTTTAGTGTATTTGATGAGAATATATGCAATTTAACTTTAATCTCGTCTATATGAAGGTTTGTTAATATAATACTGTGATTACACTCCTAATGTTTTGCCATATTGACGTATTTCATTCGAAAATTGATATTTGACGATCTATTAGAAATATTTAATTGCGTTTTAATGTAATACCTATAAATACACATCTATTTATCTGTATATCGATCAATTTTAAGAGAATAGGCTTTTTTAGGGTCTGATTTATGACATATCAATGAATTTGAGTTGAATAGTGATATTTTTCCAACTATTCAACGCATTACATTGAATTCAAGTGGAGTACAAGCATTTAGAGTACGGTTCATTTCATAATAAGTTATTTTTAACTGAATGCAAGCAATTCTGTGATTATTCAATTTGTTTTTATTCTATTTGAAGAGAATATATGCAATTTGACTTTAATCTTATCTATATAAAGGTTTTTTAACATAACACTCTGATTACACACCTATATTATTGTATTTCAGTATAAAAATGATATGTTGCGATCTATTAGGGACATTTGATTGCGTTTTAATGTATTACCTACAATTATTTATCTTTTTGTTAGTATATTAATTAATTTTAAGACACTAAGCTCTTTTAAGGACTGATTTATGACATATCAATGCAGTTGAGTTGAATTGTTTTGTTTTTATAGCTATTCATTGTATTACGTTGAATTCAAGTGGAGTACAAGTATTTAGAGTACGATTAATTGCCTAATAAGTTATTTTAACTGAATACAAGCAATTATGTGAGTATTTAATTAATGTTTATTCTATTTGAAGAGAGTATACGCAATTTGATTTTAATCTCGTCTATATGAAGGTTTTTTTAACATAATACTGTGATTACACACCTAATGTTTGTCATATTAACGTATTTTAATCGAAAATTGATCTTTGGCGATCTATTAGAAATATTTGATTGCGTTTTAATGTAATACCTATAATTACACATCTATTCGTTAGTATATCGATCAATTTTAAGAGAATAGGCTTTTTTAGGGTCTAATTTATGACATATCAACGAATTTGAGTTGAATAGTGATGTTTTTGCCGCTATTCAACGGATTACATTGAATTCAAGTGGAGTACAAGCATTTAGAGTATGATTCATTGCATAATATGTTATTTTTAACTGAATATAAGCAATTATGTGAGTATTCAATTAGTTTTTATTTTATTTGAAGAGAATATATGCAATTTGACTTTAATCACTTCTATAAGAAGGTTTTTAAATATAATACTCAGATTACAAATCTAATGTTTGCTATACTGATGTATTTCTATCAAAAAGTGATATTTGGCGATCTATTAGGGATATTTGATTGCGTTTTAATGTAATACCTATAATTACACATCTATTTATCAGTATATCGATAAATTTTAAGAGAATAGGCTCTTTTAGGGTTTGATTGATAACATATTAATGAATTTGAGTTGAATAGTGATGTTTTTGCAGCTATTCAATGCATTACATTGAATTCAAGTGGAGTACAAGCATTTAGAGTATGGTTCATTGCATAATAAGTTATTTTTAACTGAATACAAATAATTATGTGAGTATTCAATTAGTTTTTATTCTATTTGAAGAGAATATATGAAATTTGACTTTAATCACGTCTATATGAAGATTTTTTAACATAATACTCTGATTTCAAACCTAATGTTTGCTATATTGATGTATTTCAATCAAAAATTAATATTTGGCAATCTATTAGGGATATTTGATTGCGTTTAATGTAATACCTATAATTATATATCTTTTTGTCAGTATATCGATTAATTTTAAGAGAATAGGCACTTTTAGGGATTGATTTATGACATGTTAATGAATTTGAGTTAAATAGTATTGTTTTTGCAGCAATTCATTGCATTACGTTTAATTCAAGTGGAGTACAAGTATTTGGAGTACGATTTATTGTGTAATAAGTTATTTTAATTGAATAAAGGCAATTGTATGAGCATTCAATTAGTTTTTATTGTATTTGAAGAGAATTTATGCAATTTGACTTTAATCTCGTCTATATGAAGGTTTTTTAATATAATACTCAGATTACAAACCTAATGTTTGCTATATTGATGTATTTCAATGGAAAATTGATATTTGGCATTCAAATACATTGATATGTCATAAATCAATTTCTAAAAGTGTCAATTTCTTTAAAATAGATTGTTATAATGTCAAAACGAAGTTTAATTGCTAGTATATATTAAAATTAAATCAGATATCTCTAATAGATCTTTAAATATTTTTTTTTGGAAAAGATACTTCGATATTGCAAACATTAGTTTTGTAATCATGGATTCTGTAAAAATACCTTCAAATAGACATGATTATGGTAAAAGTGATTTTATTCTCCTGAAATATAATAAAAAGTAATTGAATAATTGCATAATTGACATTAATCAGTTAAAATAACTTATTATGCAATAAATCATACTCTAAATGCCTATATTCTGCTTGAATTCAACGTTAATACAATAAATTGCTGTAAAAATAATACTATTCAATTCAATTACCTTGATATGTCAAAAAACATTCTCTAAAAGTTTCTATTCCTTTAAAATAGATCGATATATTGTAAAAAAGATTTGTAATTGTCAGTATCATATTAATACTAAATTATAAGTCCCAAATAGATCGTCAAATATGTCTTCTGCTAAAATACATCGATATAGGTAATTTTAGATGTGTAATAAAAGTATAATGTTAAATTGCCTTCATATAAAGAAGATCAAAGTCAAATTGCTTGTATTCCATTTAAATACAAGAAAAATTGATTGAATACGCATATAGCTACCAATATTCAGTTAAAATAACTTATTAGGCCATGAAGCGTACTCTAATTGCTTGTATTCTACCTGAATTTAACATTAATGTAATGAATATCTGCAAAAACATCACTGTTCAATTCAAATACATTAATAATCATAAATCAGTCTCTAAAAGTGTCTATTCGCTTAAAATAGATTGATATACTATTAAAAAAGAAGTGTAATTTCCAGTATTACATTAAAACTCAATTAGATGTACCTAATAGATCGCCAAATATCTGATTTCAGCTGAAATACATTGATATGACCAACGGTAGTTTTGTAATTACAGTATTATGTTAAAATACATTCATATAGGCAAGATCAAAGATAAATTGCACGTATTCTGTTCAAAGACAGTAAAATATAATTGAATACTCTTATAATTGCTATAACTTATTATACAATAAAATGTATTTAAAAGCTTGTATACCACTTGAATTTAACATTAATGCAATGAATAAGTGTAAAAATATCACTATTCAATTCAAATATATTTATATTTCAGAAAACAGTCTTTAAAAGTATCTATTCACTTAAAATAGGTCGATATACGATTAAAAAAATATGTAATTGCCAGAATCACAATAAAACTCTATCAAAAGTCCCAAACAGATCTCCAAATATCTGTTTTCAGCTAAAATACATTGATATATAGATAAGATCAAAATAAAATTGCTTGTATTCTCTTCAAATACAATAAACAATAATTGAATACTCGTATAATTGCTAGTATTTAGTTAAAATAACTTATTATGCAATTAATCGTACTTTAAATGCTTGTATTCCTCTTGTATTCAACGTTAATACAATGAATTGCTATATAAACATCACTATTCAATTTAAATACATATATATATCATAAATCGGTCTCTAAAAGTGTTTATTTGCTTAACCTAGTTCGATATGTAACAAAAAGATGTTTAATTGCCGATATTACGTTAAAATATCACCATTAGTCAAGACTATGGTCAAATTGCATATATTCTTTAGAAATATAATAAAAAGTGAATGACTACTCGTATAATAGCTTGTATTTAGCTAAAATAACTTATTATGCAATGAATCATACTTTAAAAACTTATATTCCGCTTAAATTCAACATTAATGTACTGAATAGCTCTAAAAACGCTACAATTAAATTAAAATACAATAATATGTCGCGAAAACTTCCTATCGCTTAAAATAGATCAATATACTATCAAAAATATGAATTCATTATTATGTTAATGCTCAATCATATGTCCCTAATTAGTTGTGTAATAAAAGTAATATGTTAAATTGCCTTCGTATAGATAAGATCAAAGTCAAATTATTCTATTATATTTAAATACAATAAAAAGTGATTGAATATACGTATAAAAGTTTGTATTCAATTAAAATAACTTATTATGCAATGAATCACATTCTAAAGGCTTGTATTTCGCTTGAATTCAACATTAATGCAATGAATGGCCGTAAACTTGTCATTATTCAATTCAAATATATTGATATATCATAAATAAGTCTCTAAAAGTGCCTATTTGCATAAAATAAATCTATATACTGTTAAAAAGATGTGTAATTTTTGATATTATATTACAACTCAATCAAATTTCCCCAATAAATCGCTAAATGCCTGATTTCGGCTAAAATACATCCATATAGCAAACAATAGATGTCTAGTTAGAGTATGATGTTAAAATGTCTCTATATAGGCAAGGTCAACGTCAAATTATATGTATTCTTTTCAAATACAGTAAAACAGGATCGAATACTCTTATAATTTTTATAACTTATTATACAATAAAACGTATTCTAAATGCTTGTATATCACTTGAATTCAACATTAATGCAATAAATATGTGTAAAACTATCACTATTCAATTCAAATACATCTATATTTCCTGAAACAGTCTCTAAAAGTGTCTATTCACTTAAAATAGGTCGATATACAATTAAAAAAATGTGTAATTACCGAAATCACAATAAAACTCAATCAAATGTCCTAAACAGATCTTCAAATATCTATCTTCGGCTAACATATATCGATATAGCAACTATTAGTCACTTAATTAGAGTATTATATTAAAATACCTTCATATAGACAAGATCAAAATCAAATTGCTTGTATTCTCTTCAAATACAATAAGCAATAATTGAATACTAGTATAATTACAAGTATTTAGTTAAAATAATTTATTATATAATGAATCGTACTTTAAATGCTTGTATTCTGCTTGAATTCATCGTTAATGCAATGAATAGCTATATAAATGTCACTCTTCAATTTAAATACACCTATATGTCATAAATCCATTTAAAGGTGCATAGTCATTTAAAATAGATCGATATATTAATAAAAAGATATTTAATTATAGGTATTATATTAAAATACCTTTATAAAGATAAGATTATAGTCAAATTGCATATATTCTCCAGAAATACAATAAAAGGTGAATGAATACTCGTATAATAGCTTGTGATTAGTTAAAATAATTTATTATGCAATGACTCGTACTCCAAAAACTTATATTTTGCTCGTATTCAACGTTAATGTAATGAATAGCTTTAAAAAATACTCCAAATACTTATATTTCACTTGTATTCAACGTTAATGTAATGAATAGCTCTAAATATATTACTATTAAATTAAATACATTAATATGTCTCGAAACTTTCTATTCGCTTAAAATAGATCGATGTACTGTAAAACAAATATGTAATTATCGGTGTCATATTAATACTCAATCATATGTCCCTAATTAGTTGTATAATAAAAGTAATATATTAAATTGCTTTCATATAGATATGATCAAAGTCAAATTACTTTATTCTCTTTAAATATAATAAAAAGTGATTGAATATATGTATAACTGCTAGTATTTTATTAAAATAACTTATCATGCAATGAATCATATTCTAAATGCTTGTATTTCGCTTGACTTCAATGTTATTGCAATGAATATCGGTAAACTTGTTACTATTAAATTCAACTACATTGATATGTCATAAATTAGTCTCTAAAAGTGCCTATTTGCTTAAAATATATCGATATACTGTTAAAAAGATGTGTAATTACTGATATTACATTAAAACTCAATCAAATATCCCCAATTAATTGCAAAATACCTGATTTCGGCTGAAATACAATCATATGGCAAATAGTAGCTGTTTAGTCAGAGTATTATGTTAAAATGTCTCCATATAGGCAAGATCAAAGTCAAATTATATGTATTCTCTTCAAATATAGTAAAGTATGATTGCATACTTTTATAATTGCTAGTATTCAATTAACATAACTTGTTATGCAATGAATCATACTCTAAATGCTTGTATTTTGCTTGAATTCAATATTAAATACTTCTATTTCACATGAATTCAACGTTAATGTAATGAATATCTTTAAAAACATTACTATTCTATTAAATACATTTGTATATCATAAAAAAGTCTTTAAAAGTGCCTATTCATTAAAATAGTTTAATATACTATAAAAATAAGTTTAATTGTCATTATCACATTAAAACTCAATTAGATTTCCCAAATAGATTACAAAATATCTGTTTTGCGCTAAAATACATTAATATAGCAAATATTTATTGCTTAATCATAGTATTATATTAAAAAGTCTTCATATAGAAAAATATCAAAGTCAAATTGCTTGTATCACTTCAAAGACATAAAAAAATAATTGAATACTCGTGTAATTGCTAGTTTTCAGTTAAAATAACTTATGACGCAATGAATCGTACTTTAAATGCATGTATTCCGCTTGAATTTAATGTTAATGCACTAATTAGCTGTAAAAATATTACTATTTAATTTAAATACTTTGATGTGTCATAAAGCAGTTTCTAAAGTGTCAATTTTCTTAAAATATATCATTATACTGCTAGAACGATGTTTAGTTGCTGGTATATATTAAAACTCTGTCAGATATCTCTATTAGATCTTTAAATATTTATTTTTAAAAAAGATACATCGCTATTGCAAACATTAGTTGTGTAATCATAATATTATGTAAAAATACTTTCATATAGACAAGATTATGGTAAAAGCGAATGTATTCTCCTGAAATACAATAAAAAGTAAATGAATACCTACATAATTGACAGTAATCAGTTAAAATAACTTATTATGTAATAAATCATACTCTAAATGCCTATATTTTGCTTGAATTCAACGTTAATACAATAAATTACTGTAAAAATGATACTTATGATGCATTGAATCGTACTCTTAATGCTTGTATTCCGCTTGAATTCAACATTAATGTAATGAATAGATGTAAAAATATCACTATTCAATTTAAATCCTTTGATATGTTATAAATTAGTTTCTAAAAGTGTCAATTTTCTTAAAATAGATCGTTATACTGCCAAAATGAAGTTTAGTTGCCGGTATATATTAAAACTCAATCAGATATCTCTAATAGATCTTTAAATATTTGTTTGTGGAAAAGAAACTTCGATATTGCAAACATTAGTTTTGTAATCACGGTATTATGTAAAAATACCTTCAAATAGACAAGATTATGGTAAAAGTGTTTGTATTCTCCTGAAATACAATAAAAAGTAAATGAATACCTGCATAATTGACTGTAATCAGTTAAAATAACTTATTATGTAATAAATCATACTCTAAATACCTGTATTCTGCTTGCATAAGTCTTTAATAGATTATCAAATATCTGTCTTCTACAAAAATACATCGATATAATTAACATTTGAAGTGTAATAAAAGTATAATGTTGAATTGCCTTCATATAAAGTAGATCAAAGTCAAATTGCTTGTATTCTATTTAAATACAAAAAAATTTTATTGAATACTCGTATAGGTACACTACCAGTATTCTATTAAAATAACTTATTATGCTAAGAAACGTACTCTGACTGCTTGTATTCTACCTGAATTCAACATTAATGCTTTGAATATCTGCAAAAACATCACGTTTCAATTCAAAAATATTAATAATCATAAATCAGTCTCTAAAAGTGCCTATTTGCTTAAAATAGATTGATATACTGTTAAAAAAAAGTGTAATTTTCAGTAACACATTAAGACTCTATTAGAAGTACCTAATAGATCGTCAAATATCTGCTTTTAGCTGAAATACATTGATATGCTCAACAGTAGTTGTGTAATCACAGTATTATGTTAAAATACCTTCATATAGATAAGATTAAAGTTAAATTACAAGTATTCTATTCAAATATAGTAAAATATGATTGAATACTCTTATAATTGCTATAACTTATTATGCAACAAAGTGTACTCTAAGTACTTATATTCTACTTGAATTCAACATTGATGCAATGTATAGGTGTAAAAATATCATTATTCAATTTAAATACCTTTATATTTTATAAATAGTCTCTAAAAGTGTCTATTCACTTAAAATAGGTCGACATACAATTAAAAAGATATGTAATTGCCGGAATCACAATAAAACTCAATCAAATGTCCCAAACAAATCTCTAAATATTCGTTTTAAGCTAAAATACATCGCTATAGCAAATATTAATCGCTTAATTAGAGTATTACGTTAAAATACATTCATATAGATAAGATCAAAATTCAATTGCTTATATTCTCTTTAAATACAATAAACAATAATTGAATACTAGTATAATTGCCAGCATTCAGTTAAAATAACTTATTATATAATGAATCATACTCTAAATGCTTGTATTTGCTAGAATTCAATGTTAATGCAATGAGTAGCTAAATAAAGATCATTCAATTTAAATACAATTATCATAAATCAATCTCTAAAAGTATCTATTAGCTTAAAATAGATCGATGTACTAATAAAAATATATTTAATTGTCAGTATTATGTTATAATAACTTCATATAGACAAGCTTAAGGTCAAATTGCATATATTCTCCAGAAATATGATACAAAGTGAATGAATACTCGTATAATAGTTTATAATTAGTTAAAATAACTTATTATGCAATAAATTATACTATAAATATTTATATTCTGCTTGAATTCAACATTACTCTAATGAGTAGTTGTAAAAGCGTTACTATTAAATTAAAATACATTAATATGTCTCGCAAACTTTCCATTCGCGTAGAATAGATTAATATATTGTTAAAAAGAAGTGTAATTATCGGTATCATATCGATACTCAATCATATATCCCTAATTAGTTGTGTAATCATAGTAATATATTACATTATCTTCATATAGATATGATCAAAATTAAATTACTTTATTCTCTTCAAATACAATAAAAAGTGATTGAATACACGTATAACTGCTAGTATTCAGTTAAAATAAATTATTAGGCTTGTATTTGCTTGAATTCAACGTTAATATAATGAATAGCTGTAAAAATATCACTATTCAATTTAAATACTTTGATGTGTCATAAATCAGTCTTTAAAAATGTCAATTTGCTTATAATAGATCGTGCCAAAAAGATGTTTAGTTGCCGGTATTATACTAAAAATCAATTAGATATCTCTAATAGATCTTTAAATATCTATTTTCGGAAACAATACATCGATATTGCAAATATTAGTTGTGTAATCACAGTATTATATAAGCATGCCTTCATATAGACAAGATTAAGATCAAATTTCTTGTATTCTCCTGAAATACAAAAAAAAAAGTAAATGAATATTCGTATAATTGACAGTAATCAGTTAAAATAACTTATTATGCAATAAATCATACTTTAAATACCTGTATTCTGCTTGGATTCAAAGATAATATAATACATTACTGTAAAAATGATACTATTCAATTCAATTACATTAATATGTCACAAGTCTTTCTCTAAAAGTTCTTATTCGTTTAAAATAGATCGATATACTATCAAAAAGATATGTAATTGTCGGTATCATATTAATACTCAATTATAAGTACCTAATAGATCGTAAAATATCTGTTTTCTGCTAAAATACATCAATATATAGGTAACATTAGATGTGTAATAATAGTATAATAGTACATTGCCTTCATATAAATAAAATCAATGTTAAATTACTTGTATTCTCTTCAAACACAATAACAATTGATTGAATATTCACATAGCTACCAATATTTAGTTAAAATAACTTATTACGGCATGAATCGTACTACAACTACTTGTTGTCTACTTGAATTTAACGTTAATGCAATGAATATATGCTAAAACGTCACTATTCAACTCAAATACTTTGATAATCATAAATCAGTCTCTAAAAGTGTCTATTCGTTTAAAATAGATTGAATACTAATAAAAAGATATTTAATTATCGATATTATGTTAAAATACCTTCATATAGACAAGATTAAGGTCAAATTGCATATATTCTCCAGAAATATAATAACTAGTGAATAAATGCTCGTATAATAGAATATAATTAGTTAAAATAACTTATTATGCAATAAATTATACTATTAATACTTATATTCTGCTTGAATTCAACATTGATCTAATGAATAGTTGTAAAAGCGTTACTATTAAATTCAAATGCATTAATATGTCTCGCAAATTTTCTATTCGCGTAAAATATATCGATATACTATTAAAAAAAATGTAATTATCGGTATCATATTAATACTCAATCTTATATCCCTAATTAGTTGTGTAATCATAGTAATATGTTAAATTGCCTTCATATAGATAAGATCAAAGTCAAATTACTTTATTCTCTTTAAATATAATAAAACATGATTGAATATACATATACCTGCTGGTACCAATTAAAATAATTATTGTGCAATGAATTATATTCCAAATGCCTGTATTTTTTTGAATTCAACGTTAATGCAATGAATAGTTGTAAAAACATCACTATTCAATTTAACTACTTTGATGTGTCATACATTGTCTCTAAAGTGCCAATTTGCTTAAAATGGATCGTTATACTACCAAAAAGATGTTTAGTTGCTAGTATTATATTAAAACTCAATCAGATATCTCTAATAGATCTTTAAATATCTATTTTCAGAAAAAAATACATTGATATGATAAATATTAGTTGTTTAATCACAGTATTATATTAAAATACCTTTATATAAATAAGATTGAAATCAAATTACTTGTATTCTCTTGAAATACAATAAAAAGTAAATGAATACTTATATAATTGACAGTAATCAATTAAAATAACTTATAAGCAATAAATCGTACTCTGAATGCCTGTATTCTGCTTGAATACAATATTAATACAAAAAATACTATAAAATGATAATATTCAATTCAATTACAATGATATGTCATAAATCTTTCTCTAAAAGTTTCTATTCGCTTAAAATAGATCGATATACTGTAAAAAAAAATGTGTAATTAACGGTATCATATTAATACTCAATTATAAGTCCCTAATAGATTGTCAAATATCTGTCTTCTACAAAAATACATCGATATAATTAACATTAGAAGTGTAATAAAAGTATAATATTAAATTACCTTTATATAGATAAGATCTAAGTCAAAAATACTTGTATTCTTTTCAAATACAGTAAAAATTGATTAAATACTCGTATAGCTACTAGTATTCAGTTAAAATATCTTATTATGCACTTTTAGAGATGTATTATATTCAAGCACAATAAAAATAATTGAATACTCTTATAATTGCTATAACTTATTATGCAATACAGTGTACTCTAAATGCTTATATTCCACTTAAATTCAACGTTAATGCCATGAATACCTATAAAAATATCACTATTCAATTCAAATACATTTATATTTAATAAAACAGTCTTTAAAAGTGCCTATTCACTTAAAATAGGTCAATATACGATTAAAAAGATATGTAATTACCAGAATCACAATAAAACTCAATCAAATGTAGCAAACAGATCTCCAAATATTTATTTTTAGCTAAAATACATTGATATAATAAATATTAGTCGCTTAATTAGAGTATTATGTTAAAATACCTTTATATAGATAAGATCAAATCAAATTGCTTGTATTCTCTTCAAATACAATAACAAATAATTGAATAGTCGTATAATTTCTAGTATTTAATTAAAATAACTTATTAGGTAATGATTCATACTTTACATGCTTGTATTCCGCGCGAATTCAATGTTAATGCAATAAATAGCTATATAAATGTCACTATTCATTTTAAATATACCTATATGTCATAAATCGGTCTCTAAAGTATCTACTCGCTTAAAATTGATCGATATGCTAACAAAAAAATGTTTAATTGTCAGTATTATATTAAAATACCTTTATATAGATAAGATTATAGTCAAATTACGTATTTTCTCCAGAAATATAATAAAAAGTAAATAAATACTCATATAATAACTTGTAACTAGTTAAAATAACTTATTAATAAGTTTTAAATTGTCTTACGATTTTGCCAAATTTATTGAACTTGATTTATAACTTTTCATGTGAAATAAATATATTATTGTGATGGCTTGAAAGGATTATACTATAAAAAGCATATATTCACTTGAAATATATTGATATATTATTAAATAATTCCATAATTACTAGCATTCACTTAAAATATCTTAATATCAATTAAATTGATTTTCAAATGCATATATTTAGTTAAAATATATTGATATATTGTCAAATAATTTAATAATTATTTTTATTCAGTTAAAATATATTGATATATCT
>JAEMOT010004061.1:3951-23247 GCA_019297695.1 Apostasia ramifera
ATATATATATATATATTATCAAATTAAGGGTAAAAGAAAAGGGTAATTTTGGAATGTAAAATTCTCAAAACTATGTAGAGTTCGATGGAAGCTCTTTCCCATTCTCGGCTGCCCGTAAATATTTTACATTTACCGCACGCTTCGTCTTCTTCTCCCTCTTCAACTCCGATCAAAACCCTAGAAAACGAGGATAGGAGGTGGCCGGGAAGAGGCTTATTCTCTTCCCGGTGATTCGAGATACGGAGTTGGTTTCACTTCGGCGATCCTTCTTCCTCGATCCGAACGATGGTGTCCGCTAACCGGGAAATGGCGATCTACTGCTTCGACAATCTCGTCGCCTACTACAGTAGCGATCAGGCGCCAGCGCCGGCCTTCGAGGATGGGCAGCAGTAGGGAACGACTTGTGCTTCTTTTGAATCGCGTCTCTTTTTACTCCTTTTTGATTAAATGTTGTTTATCTGTGGTCTGATGAACATGGCTTACGAGTTAGAAGAATATTTGTTGCGTGATTCTTAGGTATGCGTCGTTGTTAATTTTCTGCATTTAATCGCGCCACCAGTTGACCCTGGGTTGTAATTTGAGTGGATGGGAAGTTACTAATGGTTGATGCTTTGATGAACAGGATATAGTAATTAGTTGACTAGGATTTGATTTATTCATTTTGGATTTCAGGATGTGCAGGAGTTTTATGTGATCATGGACTTTTGCTTATTTGGGCTTAGATGTGTATTCTACTGCCTTTCTGGGTATTTGCACGATTTTGATGATTTTGCTGTTTATTTACTGACGGAATTTTTCATTATCTTGGGTTCTTTTAGTTTCTCTTTTGTTTACTGTTATCCTAGTTACTGAGTGGTATCCACATTGCTATTCTGCAGCTAATAAATTTACTGGTTTGTGCACTGAATGAACATATGGTTAATGAGGGGATATCTTTAGAAACAGTCCTTGATCAGCTACATTGTACTCAAATTTACTACAACAATAGCTTTTTTTGTTCATGTCTCTGGACATTCTTCTTGCAGTACTTTTAAATTTTATAATTTTACTTGTTTACACTGCGATCCTTGTTCAATCATTCAATGTCGCTTATAATGTGATTTTTTAATCCTGAATATGAATTCATAGCCCTATTCATTTCATCATGACATTCTGTGTCCACCTGTAAGTAATAGATTTTTGGTAGCTGATCTCTGAAAAACGCTGTTATATTGTGCAGTTGTTTGCCTTTTAAGTAAAACATATATATTATTTTTAATTTGTTACATGTTGGTGTTCTCAAATCAGTAAGTTTCTCATTTCAGTCCATTGTTTGTGACATGGAAGAAAGTACTCAATGGCAGTGAGCCTCGCTTGCGAGGATGCATTGGAACTTTAGAAGCTCGTGGCTTGATCAATGGTTTAAAGGATTATGCATTAACTAGGTATGTCATGCCAGAATGATGCTTAACATTGTTGTTTTAACTAATCAATTTTAATCATTTCTTGATTAGGAGATTGTGTTCATTGTCTAATCCTAATTGTATTCTAAGAAATTGTTTTTCAGCTTAGCTTTGGTAGCGTGAGTTAACATGAAATAGTGACTATTTTTTGGGGTGAACCGCTAAGGAGTACAGGTTCATTTTAACTTTAATTGGCTTTTTCATAAAATGCCAAAAGCTTAGTGATCTAATAATACGTTCAATACTTCTTTATCATATCTCTAAAGCGCATATTGGAATGTTGCATGTCTATCTCAATGGCCATGCAAGTTACTAATTAGATGTTTGTGCAAAGTTTTCAATTATGAGGTTTATAAATTAGTAACTTTCGTGAATAATAAGTGTTTACACGTGGGACCTCTGGTTTTGATAGTGTCAGCCGACAGCAATAGATGACTTGGACTAGCAAATATTTGCATAGAGTTCCTTTTACTTGCACCAACCAAGAGCAAGTTTCTTCTTGTCGAAGTAGGGCTTGTTCTGATCTTAAATTTGAATTGGACTTGACCTTCGGTTGAATGACATCCATGGTATAGTCGCTGCACTTACTCTGGCGGTGATTGGGCTTCTACACTCCCAAACCTTTGTTGTAAACCAAGCCATGGCTATCAATGCAGCCCCCCACTAAAACTACCTATGGGTGGCCCATAGGCACACATCATTTCCCCCCATGTCCAGCATCGGTTTTGTCGATGGCATCTGATCAAGCATAAGAGCAATAGCAGGCTCCACTTGCAAACTTGTCAGCAGCCTCTCTTCAGGCACTAGCGTTATGTTGACGATCGTCAGAATGCTCGATCGCCTTCACATTGGTGCATGCCCGGCTGCACTATGTTGCTTGAACAATGGCCACAGAACAGTTGTCAGGTAGGTCCTTACAAACCTGGTTCGACAATTCCCATCCTTGTTAGCCGTCGACGTTCCTCCAGAACCCTAGCAAGTTATTCCTTGGCACTGTCATCCTTTACCCTTCCTTGAGGATGATGATTGCCATCGTCGCCCCTTCAGCGAGGCGATCAATTGCGCACCTGTAGCTGAGGGCAATCCACCACGCGCGTCCACCAGCCAATATTCAACCATCGGAGCGACTTGAAGACTTCAGTCCTATTTTCACACTCACATGATACATGTTACAAATCAGTGCCTCCAATGCACCCCCCATTTCCAGAGGTCTTGAGGAGGTTGCTTAAGTTGGGTGAGTTTGATATTACTTTTGTTCAAAGGATGTTGATAACAACCCAAGTCCTTACAGATTTTGTGGCTAAGCTAACCACTAAGGAATGCACTCTAACAGCCTATGAAAGCGATCCTTGGGTTCTATACGTGGACGGGGCTTTTGGGTGCCAATCACAAGTAGGCTTGGTGCTCATGGGCTTGGATGACCAGAAATTCATCTCTCCATCAAAATAGGCTTTTCGATGACTAACAATTAAGCCAAATATGAAGTCCTACTCGCTGGAATTGAATTTGCCCGAGGGCCGGCAGTTGAACACTTGTAAGTGTACAATGACTCAATGTTGACGATTGGTTAGGTGCTTGGGGCTTTTGGAACAAAAAATGAAGCCCTCAAAAAGTATTTGGTAAGGCTCAAATCACTGATCACGTGCTTTAAGCACTTCACCATCGACGATGTCACCAGAGAGAACAATCGTATGGTAGGCCACCTATCTAAATTAAGGATGTTGACTTTTGGGAACAAATCTTTGAGAGTCTAGGCTAAGAATTGCCCACAGGGAAAACCTTATCGCCAGGATCCTTCAGCCAGGTTACTTTTGGCTCGATATCTACAGTGATGATAATTAGCATGTCTAGTAGCGTCCGAAGTGCCAATTCTATGCTGACCTGCACTGTCGGATGCCAGATTTCTATGAACCATAAACTCCTTGTGGCCTATCACAATTTGAGGCATAAAATTTGTAGTGCCCATGGCTGTGGCTAACAAGATGACTTCAACACTTATAAAGCCACTGTCTAAAGGTAGGAGTCAACGACTCGACTAATGATCTTCTAGAAATCATCGTAAAAGAAGAACCCCTATTTAAGCCAAAGATAAAGGCAAAAAAAAAATCCATCCAGCGAATCGCGTCAATAGCCACTCGAGAATCCTTTACTCTGCAAAATGAGTACGCCGATAATAACAAACATCCTTCTACAAAGAAAGGGCAGATACAAGCATATATGAGACAATCATAAGAATAAATTCGGACTAACTTAATCGAGTATCACTTAGAGGACTTACCAAGGATTAGCTGGTTATCATTACATTAACTCATTCATCAGAAGACTAGTTATTCCACCAAAGAGATGGATTTTTAGGGTGCATATGTTAATACAAAGGTGGTAGAGAGATCTGAGCTCTATATGTGTCCAAAGAAGATGAACTATCAAGAAAGACTGTAGAGGTCAAGGTTAATAAGTTAAAGCCAGTCAACATTCTATCTTGAGAACTGTGTTGTGGAGGCTACTGATGAGATAACTCTCAAGAAAATGTGGTGTTCTTGAAAGATCCTCCATGAGCCTTAGACTTTTCTCGTGCTTCAACTCATGAGACAGGCCTAAGCACTTGTAGTGCTCGACATGATGGGGCCAAACGAGAGTCTCATGTGATCCTTTTCTTCTTAAAAGGTGGAAAATTAGATCTTACAGTGTGTGGGAACTAACGAAAGTGATACTCAAGAACTTGCTACTATCCTATAAGATGACACATGTTAATTGACTACTTCCGGCTATCACTAAATTCTAATTAGAAGTTGTCACATAAGTGCCATACCAAGACCTAGATCAAGTACTGTGGAATGTATGTTTCAAGGGTGCTAGAGAGGAGATCTAATCTTATGTGGCATTCTCTTTCTCTCTCTTTCTCTCACTCTCTCACTCTCTCTCTCTCACACTCTTTCTAGGGATAGTTGTATATAAAGAGCACTACTTTCCAATAGAAAGATGACCCTTCTTGTTGACTCCTCCTAAGATCCTTCCCCTCCAACTTCTCCTCCTACTTGAGACCGCTTCTGCCAGTTCCAAATGGAAGCTCAAGTGCTTACTCCTCCCTGTATGTAGCGGTGCAAGGAAAACAAGACATATTCCAAGCCTTGTAGTAGAAGAAACATAGTGGAATTCCTTCAAGTTACCAAGAGCGCCATGGTTTTCCCTGGTTGGGAAAGCTTTCACACAAAATCCTGACGTCCATTTTCTTTTCCTTCTTTTACCATTTTTTCCACGCAAAATCTCAATTGACATTTAGATTGACCGAAATTGTTTACAAGACACAAAGTGCGTATTCTCACCGATACAACATAAGTTCAAAATTTGAAATGAAATAAACTAAAATAATAAAATGAACAAAGTACAAAACTACATAATCTGGTCCCAAAGTAAAGACTATATCAATCTCTGGGGAACTAGTCATGCTCTGGATTAATTCTGCTATACTGATTGAGTAGTTGATTAGATTTGAAGATACGGTTGAATCCTTTTCAAAAAATTCTAACATTGTACATATGTACATTGAGCACATTATTGAGCCTTAAATGAGCGTGTTCACAAATATAAACAGCTTTAGTTTATGCTTGTTGAAGCTGATATCTAGACAATTATTCAAGATTGTATGCTAAGCTTTAAAAGAAACTCCCATAAATATGCTCTTGCGGAGTTGGACAAGTAGCTGCTTACGCATATCAATTCACTTATAGCCTCAAGTGCCATAATTTAACATATTAAAGCTTTACTAGTCAGTCTGCTGTCATACTTGCCAAAACCTTTTAAGACCCATGGAGCTCTCCAAGAATCATGGTATTATCTTTGTTGCTTTGGAGGTTTCTTTCTTTTTTTTATTTCCTGGGGAATGTGGCATTCAAATGTACACCTTTTATTTTAAATCTTACAAAGAATTACTTTCCATTCTGTGTAAGCGACATAAAAATATTTTCATACTTTTTTCATGTTTTTAATCATGTTATTCCCTGCAGTTACATTGCCTAAAAATGAAATCTTATGATTTATCTCTTCTAATGTGGCCTATTGATGATAACAGTCGATGCCATATGTACTTTTTCATTACTTTCCTCAATTGCGTGCATTACAATAACTTTGATAGTTTTGTATTTTCGATGTTTCGTGTTATCAACTCATGATTTCTTATGCTGCCTTGTAGTGCTCTGAGGGACCGTCGCTTTCCCCCAGTCCAAGCTAAAGAATTGCCATTTTTGGAATGCACTGTTTCTATTCTTACTGACTATGAAACTGCTTTAAACCATCTTGATTGGGAGGTGTGCTGTTTCTTTCATCATTTAACGCATTGAAGGACAATAATCATCAATTTTTATCAGTATGATAATATTCTCTTTAGTTGCCACTTCCCATTCTTCGATCTTTACATTTATGACTACCATATTCTGTCCATATAATTTGCATCCTATTTGTATGTGTGAAAAGTGGTGTTCATTTTTTCATCTCTTAGCTCTTTATCATATCGTTTTCTTTTAATATTGAACAAACTTTCATTAACTTTTGTCCGGAATAGTATAACGGGGGAATTACAGTCATGACACAGAATTAACCTTAATCTTCATATTAATATCAAAAGCATTGAGACGTTATAAATGGCATAGGTTAGATACTTTCATTATCCCTGCCATTCTACGTTTACTCAATATCTGATCCTAGTTAGTGCATACGTTTCACTTTTTAATTACATGCATGAGAGTTGTATCTTTGTTTTACATGTCATACATCCAAAAATCATCTTATTTATATCCCGAACACTTATTTGTTAGTATGAACATTTGGGTGATTAATATTTCATCTATTCGTCAATTAAATTTAACCATGGTATCCAGTTTGTTTTGTTTATGATTTTTTGGATTCAAATATATAAGGTTCAATTTAGTGTTATGCATGCAATTATTCCTATTAATATCCATTCCTCAAAATTTTTACTAGTTACGTAGCATCAAAAGTGTCCTACTTTTAGAAAAAAAACGTGTCCTACCTTTTGGACCCTCTTTTATGCATCTAAAACAATAGCATTCATGAATTACATTTGAAGAATTTGAGATATCAATTCCGTTACACTTTTGGAGTGTTTTCTTTTTTTTTTGAAAATAAGAATAAATTTGAAAATATCTTTTTTGGGCCCTTGAGATCTATTTAATGTTTCAGTTTGGTACTTTCATCAAAATTGTCATCTCTCCCACTCTACTTTCTCTCACCTCTATATCTCCCTCTAAGTCGGTCACTGTCATCTCCCCTAATACGTCTTCCTTAGGGTTGTCAGTGATGGGGGAGGGGGTCACGATTTTTCTTCTTCAGGATCCCTCCGTAGATGGAGAGAGAGGGATGCCCACAACCTCTCCCAGCAAATTGAGAGCCGCCACTTCATCTCCCACCTCAGCACTGACTTCCTCTAGTGCACCATCTATGACTCCAATGAGCCCTTCACCCACCTCGTAAGTATTGAGTACATTGTCTTTCCCAAGTTCAAGCTGTTACTACCAAAGGAGTAGTAGCTGTGACATTCCCACACATATGAGGTGAAGATCAGGCTATGAATCTGTCTGTGCATGTTGGAGATCATTTGGAGGCTGGAGGTGGACTTGGCGGGCATGTACGGAGAGGCCACCAGAGAGAGGAAAAATGAATAGGGATCTGACTGAGTCAAAAATCCTTCCACCAGCATCTTTGTCAAATTAGTGGTGAGCGGTGTTGCCTTCTCCTTGATGGTTGATGGATGGGAACTTCTCTCTCGTTCTCCTCGATGCCGAATCAATGAACCCTTGGAGAGAAATAGGGGAAGAGATAAGGGGAAGAAAGAAGAGAAGAATTGTCATGGGAATTTAAAAAAAAAAAAAAAAATTTGGTCTCATTCTCAAGGCAAATGGGTGGAAATCATTTAAAGGGACTTGCTTAAAATATTTAAAATGACCTCAGGAATCTAAAGAGAGATTTTCAAATTCATGTATCTACATTATATTACCCCCTTGACCTCAGGGACTGGGCGATATTTACCCTTAATGTTAACAACCTCAACTCAGGCTTGATTTATAGTTGTATAGTGCAATTCCTAGTTGAGTTTGGCTTCTGAAAATGGCACAACTTTAGCCTACTCATGATATAATTTTCTTTTGCCTTCTCTTTTTAACATCACTTGCTTTAACTTCTTGTAATGATCTGATTATGTTCTTTGACTTCATTCTTGTTGGCGGTAATATGTTTCCTGTTGGGAACTGAATTTTTACCTTGCAGGTTGGAAAACATGGCTTGATTATTGAATTTACTGATCCTGATTATAATTCAAGACGCAGCGCGACTTATTTACCTGAGGTGGCTGCTCATGAAGGTAAAATCTTATATCCTCTTTTAATAATTAACTATTTAATTCTCTTTTGGGACATATTTTTTGAGTTCTAATTTTGGAAAACAGCAATCACCATGAATCCATGGCAGATAAATCCACAAATTTAATAAAACAAAAATGTTCTGTTTTGCTATTACTTCATGAAAGTTTCTTTGCATTACAGTATTAACAGTTGGATATACTGTGGTAGTGCTGCTTAACTAAGATCGCCCTGCACTTTATTATAGATTGTCTGCATATCTATGTAATATGGATTCACTCACGAGCGTGCACATCTACATACGTATGCATAGGCACATTTGTTGTGATGCTGTGGCTAAAGACGGTGGTGACTGTTTATTGTTCGTTTGCCGAGTTAACTTTTTACCGGGTTAAATTTAACTTTATAGATTGCATCATACACAAATTTTAATATTAAGATTAACTTTATTTTACATTCTATATAAATTTCAAAATAAAAATTAAATTTATTTCACATTCTATACACATCCCAAAATAAAACTAACTTTATTTTTAATCTTTCACATATCTAAAATAAAAACATTAAAAGTATTTTTTTTCTATCAAAGCTAATTGTTTACCCCAATTAATAATAATCTCATAAAAATCTTCTTATTGAAGAGAATTACTGGAGTAGTTTCTGATAAGTTTCTAGGTCTCTATTAGGGCTGGAAAGTAACTCAAAGCTCGAAGCTCATTCGAAACTGGCTCAAGTTTAAGCTAGACTCAAGCTCAACTCGAATGATTTCAAGTCGAGCTTAAAGCTACTATTCAAGCTCGAGTGTCATTTCAGGTTAAGTTCGAGCTAATGATGGCTTGCTTGATATAAACTTGAATCGGTTTAAAAAATATTATTTCTGAGAAATATATAAATATGTATCTAGATATGTGTATATATTTTTTACATTTTTATATGTTATATATATATATATATGCAAATATAATCCATTCAAGTTGGCTCGAATGGATTTCGAGTTGGCTTTATTTCGAATAATTTTGAGTTGAGCTTGCTTGACTTAAAATCATTTCAAGTTTAAGTCGAGTTCAAGTTGACCTGAACTCAAAAATTTCTAGTTTAAGCTAGCACCAACTAGCTTGAACTCGACTCGTTTACACCCCTAGCCTCTGTTAGAGAGAGGGAAGCATAAGAATGAATTGTCCTATATTAGGAAGTGAATGGAAGTTCTTGGTTTATATAATTTAAGATCATGATTTTAAGGTGCTGATGTGGCTTTAGAGGGCTTCAAAATTGTGAGGCTACAACCAAAGCAAATTATAAACATCTGGGCTCGAGTCATGACAATGAAATTATAGACGACCCCTTGCTGTACGATGTGGTTCGAGGAAAACTAGGAAGAAGTTAGTGGGCTTGCGAGTGTGATTCTCGTGATTGAAAGAGTAGGGAGTGACTCTCAAAGTGTTGAGTGATGTGCTAAGGGAAGGAAGTTTCTGAAGCAACTTCAAAAAGGCTTCTAGGCCTCTCAAGAGGAGAGGAGCATAGGGTGAATTGTCTACATTGAAAAAATTAAGTTCTTGGTTTAGGACTTTATATATACAAGATCATGAAGATGTGGAGTGTCTTTCGGTGATGAAACTATGGGATTATGGTTAAAGTGGATAATACTATGACATCTGAGACTCAGGTCATAATATATGTGCTTAATATAGACAGCACATGGTTGGCGTGCGTATGAGAATTGATACGAACATCTGATACAGCTCACTGCATTGCCGCATGTGACTGTACATGCAGATACAAATTATGGTTGTCAGAAATTTGACCAGAGATGTAAGAAAAGTACATGCAGACATTAATCGTTATGGGTAGCACAATGCGACATGACCTTTATAGGTTTATCCTACCCAAAAATTGTGTGTTTGTGTCTATCTTGTTTTGGTTCAGGTCTAGGTTACAATTTTTTTGGCACTTTTTCAGATTGATCCCCGTTGGGCTTCAGCATTATCTGGTTGTTGATTAGCTATTTGGCATCTTCCACATTTTTTTAAAAGATACTGACCTATAAACTGTCAGGTCAGCGGGTGGACCACAAAATCATATCTATAGTCGAACCAGGCTCAGGTCACAAAAATTAAACATTTTAATCTGGTCAGATTTGAGCTCAGTTAACTAGGTTAGCTTAGCTTTGGTTCTTACTCGAAGTAAGCATCCAAATTAGTCACACGCACAAACCATAATTATCAACTGCTGAAACTACCTTGTCCCAATATTTAGGACTAGCTTGCCTAATTAATTTTGCCATTCTTTCTTCAGAGTAAGTGGTTTTGAACCTTAACCTTCTTTTCAATTCTTAGGGGAAATGCCATTTGAGCTATTAATGTTAAGAGGAAAAATGCCAGGTGGGCCATACACAAGTGAACAGACGCCATCTATTCCAAACGTACCATTTGTGCTATTAATGTTAGAGGAAAAATACTTGGGGTCCTGCACACAAGTGATTAGATGTATCTAATCCAAAAACTTAGGTTAGAGGATTAGCACATAAAATGTGCATTAAGTTCATTAATTTATTATTAACTATTAATATCGGATAATTGCTCATGTGTATTCTCAATTCACCTCATATGAGAGTCCATCCACATTAGTCTTTTCTTGCTCAATAGCGCATTTTAAGTGCATGCATATTAAGTGCTCACTCATCTGTCTGGAGATTGAGTTACTTGCTCTTTAGATTTCCTGCTCAACCATATTAAAGGAAGGAACCCATGGGAGCACCTGGATGTAGCATTTGACCAAAACCGAATGAACTTTAATTCCACTTGTATTGGAGAAATATTAGGGATCCAGGTTGGGCCCAATACACTTTGACACCGTGATGCAGTGTGGGGATCAGTTTCAAACGATCCTAATTAGTCACATGGAGAGAAGATTAAACTAAGATTTTAAAATTATATTAAATATATATATTTTTTTCACATAAATGTCATGAAATAATTTTGATGATTAAAATTCAGTCCAAGCAAATTCAGAAAACTTATACAACTAAGATAATTGAAATATCGAACTCCAAGAAGATTTAACATATATGTGTTTTAACTTGAAATTCCTGCACTAACATGCTTAAATCCTTGAGATTAACTTAAACATAGGTAGTAAATTTAGGGCTAATAATGTAAACTATCCACAAAATAATTCATTATAGCAAAAACTGTTTCAGGATTAGACTCAAACCAACAAAGGAAAACAGAGAGCAGTCCAAGCTTGGTTAGAACAGTGAATGCTAAAGATTATAAGCATGAAAATTGAGAGTATTGACAAGCTAGACCAGAGCAGAATGATTCTTATGTACAGCTACATCAATAAATGATTTCCAGATCAATTTCTTCTCAGTGTCAGATTCTGGCTGAAGATTTACTCAAAAAAAAAAAAACATGGAAATGAGCACAGCCAGATTCAGAAAAATTAGGAAATACTATGATTAAACTAAGGAACCTCCAACCCCTGATCTCGAAGCTTCAGTCCCTTTGCCGTAGTCTCCTACGAAGCTGAATTGCCCTTGAATGGAAATCGCAGCCACCTGCTCGGCTCCGATCAGTAGAAGAAAATGCCTTACGCAGCTGCCTGCTATAGTGTCGACAACAAATCCGTGACCACCTGCCCGGATCTTCTCAAACCTCTGCTCTGAAGGTAGAATCGCTCTATGAAAAAAAAAAACCATCTTTAGTTGCCGCGTTCTTCCATTTATAGATGGAGCAGAAACTGAAAGAGGGAGGGCGGTTGTGCAAGATGCGTGGCCAGCAGTTGGGGAAGAAGATCGTGGCCGGAGGTTGCTTGCGTGGGCTGTGTGGCCGGCGAGGAGAATCGCCGAACCCGACGGAGTCGGCATCGTGGATTGAGACTGAGCGAGCTGCAGCCAAGGGGCGTTGATATCTTTCCTTGATCAAATATGAAATCCCCTTTAGGGATTTTGAGGGAAAATTATGATTTAACTTGCTACTTTCTGCTCTTTTTCAAGTAGATTCATTTCTTTTACAAAAAGCTTGACTAATCCATAAATGATTCAAATTGGACTCAAATCGAACCCAATTTGATTCCAATTGTACATTTCAGATTCAAACTGACTTGTACTGAAATAAAATATGTACAGGACTCATAAAGTGGGCATTCCCACCAACATAACCCAACATTCGACTTGACAAACAACCCAAATAAAATGTGCAGAAGATAAAGATAACTATATACAAGATAATAAATTGTTATAATGTACACTCGAGGTCGTAGTGATTTGGCCCTGCATCGCACCGGTAGTTACTAGCGTAGGCTTTTGGGTTAATGAGCGTCTATTCACTTTTTCACCTTATGCATGTGATGTCTATATTCTATACTTTTTACTATGAATTTCAAACAATGTTTTCTTTGATCATGTCTTTTTCTTTGATCTCGAACTTAAAACGATTCTCTCTCAATATTGGAGCAGGATGGACCAAGATTGAAGCCATCGACTCGCTAATGAGGAAAGCAGGATATAACGGCGTCATCACCGAATCCCTCCGCAAGAGACTTCGCGTCACCCGCTACCAAAGCACCCTATATACCATGCATTACGCAGAATACATTGCTCATATCAAGGTAATTCGCGGGCATCCCCCTGCACTGAATGGGGTCAAGCCTGTTATTTGATTGATTCATTACCATTGTTGAATTGATGCAATCTGGGCTAAAATTGCAATTTGATTCCAAAACCAAGTGCTAATTGGACGGTTATGATCGTTTCGAACTACTTTTTCTATTTTGTTATAACAAACTTGATCAAACTAGATTAATCTTTACGATTTAAAATTTTATTTTTTGCCCAGGCTCGACCCTGGCTCGACTGTCGGGCTTAGGTTGGGCCACCAAGCCCATCTTGAAAAATTGTTGGGTCGCCTCGCCCACCTACCTAACTTCCATCTCATACCAAAAAGTTCCTAAATATTTTTTTAGTTATTAATTTTCTTGTTCACTAAAATTTCAAATTACATGATTAGTTTGCACAATAAAATCCCGACTTCAATTAAAATCATAGTTCACCTATCAGGCTCCGGCTTGGCCTCATACATAACGCCCAAGCCCAGTTCGGGTTTATGGCGGGCTCGAGCCTAAAAACTCGAAAAATTAATAAACCGACTATGATCGATTAAAATTAAGTCCAGTTTTAATGCCTTTCTTCTCTTTTCGGATTGTTGCATTTATTGTTTTTTGTATTTATTTATGGATCCTTCTCCTTTCTTTTCGTCTCCTCTCTCTCTCACACACACATAATGCATTGCATGGTTATTCTAATTTTAATTTGGTGGGACTCAAAAATAGTTGTATGCTCGTATAAAGTTATTTAAATGTTGTGTACGTCCTTTATTTACGTCTACATAAATTAAATGGAGTAAAATTGAAAATTTAGGTAAAATTAATATTAGGAATGACCAACGGATCGAACTATCGTAATAAAGTTTGAAAATTATTAATATATATGTGATTATTTGAAATTTGTGAATTAACATGTAAGAATATGTTACTATTTTATTATTGCATTGCTGTTATTAGGTAAAATGTAAGTTATCAAAATGTAAATGTAAAATGTGCACGCTATTTCTCTGATCTTTTCACAAGCATAATATGCTTACTTTTTCCAGGCACTTAAAAAAATTAATAAAGTTTTTTTTCATTGAAAATAATAATAAAATTAATAGCAATTAGGTCTCCAGTTTAGATTTATGTGTAGTTGAGTCTCTATGGGTTTTAAGATTAATCAAATTTGTCTTTTAATTTGAAATAATATGTAAATAAATTTTTAAGTATTGATAAAGGTGTTTAATAAAGAAAGTGTTCTCTGATGATTAAATCAGATTGAATATTATATTTATTTAAAATATTATAGATTTTAAATCAATATATTAATTAAAAAATATAATTATCTAGGTCTTTTTATTTATATATTAATAAATCTATTTACGCATTATTAAAGCTGGAAGGTCAATTTGATTAATTTTAAAATTAAAAAAATTTAATTACTATTTATCTCAAAAAAATATTATAACAATACACTATAACTCTTTCAAAACTATCATATAAAAATAATAATAAGTTTATTTTTTATTTTCTCGGGTCTAAAATAAAATTAATATTAATTTGAATCATTCTTAAATCTCAGAACAGACAAATATTTAGCTAAACAAACCATTCAGTTTTTGAACAGAAAAGATGAAAAAACAGCAATATTTGGCCAAAGTTTTTTTTTTTTTTTTTCTAATATTGAAGTCAAGTTGAATTCAATAAAAAGAATACTGTCTGATTTTGTTTTTTTTTTTTCTAATATTGAAGTCAAGTTGAAATCAATAAAAAGAATACTGTCTGATTTCCTCAAAGCATTTATCTCCAATCAGAAAATGAAAAGCAGAAGGCATTGCAGAAATCATCCCAGTATGTCATCCTAGACTTGATCTGGTGACTTCGTATGCCAAGAAACAAGCAGCATTGGCTGGAACACTTCTAGCCATGGCAGGACCAAATCCTCTATACAGCCCCTTCACTCCCTCTGAAGCTAAGATCTTCCTGAAGGCATCCACTGAGCCTGAGAATTTCGGGTTCCGATAGTTGTCCACCTGAATGACACTCTTGACGACGTCGGTCGGGTAAACAGAGGCCCAGAATGAAGCGCCGGCAAGTCCTCCGGCGACAATCAGCGGACCACGGCCGAGCCTGGAGGTGTCTGGCCCACCAGCAAAGAACTGCTTCAGGGCTTCGTAGACGCCAAACATTACGGCATTTCCAGGGACTTCTCGGGCGAGAGTTGGCAGTAGCCCTTTATATAAGCCTCTTATACCGCCTTCCGACCGTAGAACTTGCTTTGCCACATCGAGAGGCCCGCCGTACTTGATTGTTCGGGTGGCGGCCGAGGATGATTCAGCTAAAGCACTTTGTGCCTGCAATCTATTTCAAAGAATAGCAGTTTAGGTACTTGGTTCATTGCGAATAACAAGCATGTGATATAAGATCAGTTTACTCGGAGATTGTGAAATAATAAGAGAAATTATGACAAGAATCTGATAGACGTAGAAATTGCATAACATCGAATGAACGAAATGGCAAAAACTTTTCATTGAAGATAATAGGGATTCAGAAATATCATTTGCCTTCAATAGCTCAGAAGACAGTCATTCATTTAAAACAACCCATCACTTCGATTTCATTTGCAAAAACAAGGAGCTCAAAATCTCATCATCTTATTTACTTGAAGTTATTAAAAAACACCAAATGAAACAACATTTAGGGCTAGCTCCCTATGGCTTAAAGCCAAACCTTGTAAAAACCCGGCGGCCCATTGTCTGGCTCATGGCCAAACAGTTCATTGTACCTGTTGGGCTGGAAATCTCATTAATTTAAACGTTCAAAAAGATAGTATTTTAGTTATACCAAACATTGTATACACATTCAATAGATAAACTTATTCTATTAATTCGTTACCATCATGAAACAGTAAAGCAAAAATGAATCGATTCATGACTATCAGACTGGTTTAGCATCCAGCCAGATCGGAAGGCAAGCCAATTAGTCCCCTGTCGGACTGGTCGGACTGACAAGTCCAGTCCTGTTTTTATAACATTGATTAAAGCCTATTTAAATCAATCTGGAGATGAGAATGTGGCTAGAAGAAAAAGGCACTTCAAGGACGAAACTGTTCAAACCAAAGCTGGAGTTAGGAATGCATGATCTAATTTCACGCCCTTTTACTCACTTTCTCATTAGATCTCTCCAAAAACAAAAACCAACATAAAGCAGAAATAATGTTTTGATGCTTCAAAGGCTTTTCAATTATGAGATTATGTAGACAGATGATCACTTAGCCTGCTGACCTTATCTTCTAATCTTCTACTTCAAAAGCCAACAAGAAAGACAAGACTGTTAATGTATGCTTTCAGAGCATTTAAAACTGACATTTTATTATGGATTAGTAGAGGAATCACAAAGGTTCATGCTAAAACTAAAATAGAACAGTTTATAAAAGGTTGGAGCAATTCCCTCAATTCTTTAACACACCATAATACGATCCCTTGAACTACTGAGGACATAGGGTGCGATTAATGGAATTATCATAGCTAATCACATATTTAACCCTTAATTCTTCAATCATATGCACAAACCTCCCTGTACGTAAAGAAATTGGAGGCTTGTGTGTAATTGGATAAGACTTTGAGGATGCACGTATAAAGCAAATGAAAACTGTTAACCCATCCGGAGTTTAGCATTGTAGGTTAAGAGATGTTAACGAAGGTAACAACGGGGCTGTTTTCTGGTGCTTAAAACATTTGTGAGATTTACAAATAATACAAAAAACTTGGAGATTAGATATGTAATTACAAAGGTTTCAAGGATGGGACTGCAATTCCACAAAAAGATAACCATTACTGACCTACACTTGATCAACTCAGTAGGACATGCTAGAAATGAGACAGCAACTCCAGCACCTGCGCCACATATGACCTGTTGGTTCACAGTGAGAAGCGCCCCAGGTTCAGACCTCAGTAAAGCCTCCATTTGTCCTCTCACAGTAAACAAAACAGCATTGAAGGCAGCAACAGTTGCAAGAGGGGCTCCCATCCCTTTGTATAAGCCCCTTGGACCTTCTGCAGCTATTGTCTGCTTAACAGCATCCATTGCACCAGAGTACTTGGGGAGTTGTCCAGGGAGTGGGGCTGGTTGGCTTTGAAGTTTCACCTTAACAGTGTCGAAAGGGTGGCCAACAATCAATTGCGCAGCCCCTCCAACAGTTCCGGAAGTCAAATCCTTAATCACGTCTGCCATCTGCAGTGGTAGAGATTATTAAAAAATGCAACAACAAAAAAAACTTCTAATTCAAGTTAAAAAAAAGAAACTTTTAATTCTCCATTATGCTTTCTCAAAAGTGTCTTTCATTTAAACTGACTGCTGCTGAACTCACACATTAGAGATGAAAGAAGAATAAAAGAAATGTTTGTAGGAAAACATTAAGTAGAACCAATAAAGGAAGCATAAACAACTCTATAAGCCACACAATGTCATGTCATTTCATGTTCTCATATTCCCATTTTGTGGTCATGCTTCCTAAGTATTTCTATAACATTGAGCATAAGTAATGCTAAATTGCATTATCACATAAGTAGTTGCATAAACTTCCCTTTGTTCTTTGTTTCCATTGAAATAATCAAGTTTGTTTAATGCTTTTCTTAAATATGAATTGTTGCCCCTATTTTCCCTTTGCTTTTTCATAATTTACCCTACCCTACTTGAACATTAGATGATATCACTACTAACTTGGGACCCTCAAGACCTAATCAAGCTTGTTCCTCACTAGGCTAGAAGAAGTGCCATTAACTCTATCATTACACATATACTTTATGTTTTTATAATATTTGTTATGTCTTGCCATATCCTTAATCGTATTTTGCAAAATTGTCATGTCTTGATAGTATTGTGCTGTGTTCATGCTTCTTATAAGCCAACTTATGTGATTGGTTAACATTAACAGATTGCAATACCAAATAACTTAAAATGAGTTGGTAGCCTTTGAGTTAGCAAAAGAGAAAAGATAACAATAAAGCAGATACTGGTTTTCATGAATAAGATTCAATAAGGCGATGTAAAATTTTAAACTATAAAATCAAAGATTACAATTAAAACAAAAACAACAAACAAACAAATAATAACAGGGGTTGGTCTCAAACTATAATATGGAGGACTACCATTGGAGCAAAAAATTAAAGGAAACCGTAATATGATGCATTCATCAAGATTTCAGTTAAATTAATCATGGTCCTTATTAGAATCGACTTTGACATATATATTCTGAACAAATTGAGAATGCATTAAAACAAGAGTGGCAAAATCATTTGGGAATTTGAGGCTCTGAGCACAGATTTGGGAAGCATAAAGAAACATAAAGAATTTGATTGCTACGAATTGCCCTGTAAAAGGATGATTTGGGTTCAAGGTAGAAACTAGGTAGCATTATTGAAGAATTCAAGCATGCAACAATTAAAAAGATCAGTTATCCTTATTTATGAGGATGAAATCACTAAGTTTAGAATTTAGAAACAGAACGATCATTTATTCCCACAAAAAGAAAAAATTGCATAATGTTCTTCTATTTCCAGAATTGCAAGTAAATTATAACTCAAAATAAAAATGTGGTGGTAAGAACTCTGAAACCAGTCAATGTTCTAAGACAATCAACTTGACAGCTCAGAAGCAATTGATATCACACGGTGCAGCTTTCTGGCTCAAATCCAAACCCTCTCTACCAAATTTTCTTTATTGCACGAACCAATTGCAGAAGAGAATCATAACTTCCAACACGAAATAATAGCACTAATGCAAGAAACGTAGGACATTATTTCAATCGTAACTCCCCAAAATTTAATCACGCTGTCAATAGCTAGTAAAATTCTGTTACTCACTCTCAGTACAGTACTCCCACCCAACCTCCAGCCACCCAACCAGAATATCAAGGTTTCTGATCGAAGGCTCAAAGTGAGATAAAATGGCCCATGAATCAACAAAACAAGCCCCGGCAGACCAGATCGAGCGAGCGCAATTTTCAGATCCAGAAACCATTAGAAGACGATAAAGAAGGATCTGGGGACAGTGCAATACGACTTACTGTGATTCAGCGTAGCGCGTTGCTTGGAGTGTAAAGCAGCTACTTTTCGGGAGGGGATCCGATTTTTAGGGAGCAAGCGAAAGGAGACCACAAGAGGAGATCAACAACAAGATCAAAGGGAACGTGTGACGCCATGGTGGCCGCTGAGACGAGGAGATGGAGCCCCCACCGGTGGATTCGGGATAGAGCAGGGTTGGCGGAGAAGGAAGAATCTTGGCTGTCCCTCTTCTACTCGCACAACAGACCTAAGAATCTGCTGAGGTTGGATTGTGGGTACGGCTTTGAGTATAGAGCAGCTCGATCTTGGCCGTGGAAACTTTAATGGACGGTCTGATGGAAGGTCTCGCATGCGGCGTAGCCCCATAAGATGGATGATTTGATTTAGTGTAGGGCCGGTAGACGAGGGATGTGCCAGTGAGTCCGACAATCACGCTCCGTTCAACTCATTTAAAATTTATTCTGATTTTAAAAATAAAAAATTATAATTAAACTCAAGTCTCTAAATTTAACACTTAATAACTCACAAATTCATATTTTTAAAATTATAACATCAAATTACATGAATTTTAATTAATTATTAAATAATTTTTTTTAAATTTTTTATTATTAAATTATTTTTAAAATTACCATTATACCTTCAACCTCTCTCTCTCCTCTCCGAGGGAATAATATAATTTTAAAAAAATTAATAATAAAAAATTAAAAAAATTCATTTGATAATTTATTAAAATTCAAGAACTCTAATATTATAATTTAAAAAATATGAACCTGTTGTAATTGGATTCGCGCCATCTTCATCTGAACCGTCCACGTGGTTGCTCACGTGGTCTCC
>JAEMOT010004068.1:9366-23163 GCA_019297695.1 Apostasia ramifera
TATCAATCTATTATAAATTGAATCTATTCTATTTTAAGTGAGCTAATGTCGAATTGGAATAAAATATAATCAATTTTGAATCAAATAAAATATGACTGAATTTTGATTTTTGCTTAAAAATGCTAACTCTATTTTTTTTTTTAATGAAGCCAACCCTATCTTGTAAGATAAATAATTGGGGTGAGTTAAATTTCGGATGACCATTTGGAGTCAGAAAATTATTCCATTTTGTGAGATAATTAGATCAAAATTTAGATTATGATCGTGCTCGTTGACAAGTCTAAAAAAAAATTGAGAGTAAGCCGACTCTTTAGGTCCTATTTGACAACCGGCTAAAAAAATAATTTATTTTAGTCATAGTCAAAATCTTTTCATCATGCAACATAAGCTCATCAATTTTACTTTTCAATGCATTGCAAGAAGATTCACAAGTAAGATGTAATTTTTTCAAAGAAAAATATTTATTCTTTAATTTATCATACTCATGAATAAGATCAAAAAGATTTTCTTCTAATTCATCATATGAAAAAGAGTCTTTTACCCTTTAAAAATAATTAAAAATTATTTTATATCTTATTCTACACAAATTTCAATATTAAATAATTACTTTATTTCACATTTAATATAATTTTTAATATAATTAACTCACTTTATATCACATCATATACATTTTTTAAAAAAAATTATAAAAATTTTTTAAATTATTTTTTTTTTCTTCCAACAAAACAAACAGAGCCTAAATTTCAAATCTACTGGTGATTCAATTTTATTAAAATTTAAAAAACCTTAAAAATTCAAAACTGCACTAAATCTTAAATAAATTTATACTGTATATTATCATAATTATCCTATTTGATTGCATGTACATATTTTGTTTTATGTAGGGCTTAATTTTGCACATTACAAATATACGTAAAAATTTCAATAAAAAAATTAGATAACATATTACTTAAATATTTCTATTTTATATATTTAATACATAAATTTTATATTTATATTGAGATCACTAAAATCTTATTATTTGTTTCGTTTTGCATAATCAATATGTATACATATTATTTTATATATATATTGTTAACACGTGGTTCCTGCGCTGCATCCTAATCGAACACGTGGCGCCTGGCTGACCTTCAAGTGCCTCAAAGGAGGAGGATTCCCCTGTCAGGTTGAGGAGCCGGTTGAAGGAAGGGACAGAACACTTCTGACTCCCTGGCCGACCCTGCGGCTAAGGAGGAGGAAGCGCTCACCCTGACCAACTGGCCTTAAGAGGAGTAGTCTGACCTTCTTCAGGAATTACCCGGGAGGGAGCTAGCTGATGCCCCCAGCCTGCATAGGATCTTGGTGGAGGGATTTCTTCTGGCTGGTAGCTCTCGACACCGAAGAACCTGTCTGGCTCTCCGGGGCCACAAAAAGGAAGAACCGCTGGGCTCCTAATGTTCTCCTGGTTCAAGATACTCACATCAACCAGCGTCTGCAACAGAGCATTAAAGGCGCCTGGCTCTTCACATGGTGACCCACCGGTGAGGCACTGACAATCTTCACTGCCCTCCTCATCGCTTCCTCCAGGTCCTCCATACGTCGACCTCGCCACCCAGAGCTATTTTCCACCAAGGCCCGTAGGGAATGGACCTCAGACTTCAGCAACTCCTCCCGGCGACGAGCTTCGAAGACCGCCTCCTTCGCGCCCGTTGAGGCCTCCCTGGCCTCTGCGCGTTCATCCCTCAACCGCTTTCCTTCCTTCCTCAAAACCTCCTTCTCATCCTCCAACTCCCTTATCCTTTTTTGGAGGTCCTTGACATGAACGGAGTGGGCCAGATTGACATCCAACAAACTGCGATGGAATTCCCCCTTCGCAATCTCACTTTTGTTAACCCACTCCGCATTAACCTGGGCTAGGAAAGCTAACCTATCTTCCATTTGGTACATCTTCCCCAATTGCCCCTTCTGATCAGCCAAAGAGCGCTCTGTAGCTTGAGACAGAGCACCCTCCAATTCCCTTACCTCCCAAAGGCAGCGGGCCTCCACATTCTCCTTGCCCTTCAGAGATTTTATCACCTCTATAACTTCGGAGGTGTTCCCCAAGATCTTCTCCTCTGCCCACCTTATCTCACATAATCGATCTCCCAGCATACTCCAGACCACTTCAGTACCAAAGGTAGCACTAGGAGCGGCTGGGAGGACCACTCCCTTCTCCTTAGTCGTCCCCTCCATCTTGTCTCTTGGCCCTTCAATGCCAGGAGCTCTTACAGGGGCAGTAAGGAGGGATCTTTCCTTCTTCTCCTTGGTGCCTTCCTCCTTCTCACCCTCCCTATCCTTCCCTTCCTTCTCCTCATCACTGCGGAGATCTAATGGAGGGAGGGAAACGAGGAAAGGTTTTCTTTTCTTCTCGGGGGTAGAGACTGGGACACCTAGGGAGATTGGACCGCGGATCGGCAGAGGGGACTTCTTCACACCCTCTTCAGAAACACCAAACCTAGGAAGAAGCCGCTCGATCTCTTCATCCTTGAGAAAAATCTTCCCAGGGACCAATCTCTCCCCTGTGGCCGTCTCGCTCACCATGGCCACTTCCTTCAATTCCCTGGCCTTTTGAGACGGCTTGACGGGAGAGTCTGAGACGACCACCACCTCAGCTGCTTCCACGTTCACCGCCTCTTGCAAAGACTCTAACGCCTGCGTCAGAACGCCGGCAACCTTGGCCACCAGGACCTCTTCCTCACCAAGAGCCACGACCGTGGTGACCGATGTCTCCGGCCGTTCTTTCTCTTCAAGGGGCTCCACTTGTTTCTTTTTCTCCGGAGGAGGGACCTCCAGCAGGGCTTCGCCTGTTCTCTTCTTCCTGAAGCTCAGCAAGGCAGTCCATTCACCTCCTTCCTCCATTTTCTCTCCCTGGCGATTTTCCGCTCTCACAGGGGAAGATTTCAGAGGGCGCAAGGATATGAGCCGCCAGGCGCCGCCTCCTTTTTATCCTTGCTGGCCTTGGGCAGCGCGTCCACCTTCGCGACGGTTCGCATTTCAGGACCCATATTAATATTCGCGCCCTGACAATGCGGGGGGCTGATGTTAACACGTGGTTCCTGCGCTGCATCCTGACCGAATACGTGGCGCCTGGCTGACCTTCACTTGACTGATTGATTTGCTGACTCGACTCTAGGTTTTGCAGGACTTTTGACCAGGTCAAACCGCGGCCACGAGAGTTCAAGCTAGCCTCGTTCACGATATTCCAAGATCTTCTCTGTAGCATCGGGCACGAGGTAACAGAATACCGCCTGTCACAATCAGCTCCACTTACCACGCCGTTCCCCTTACAAGGCGCCTGTCCCCAAGACCCGCAGACCAAGAGTTCGTATGCCCCAACAGTCACGAATTCCCAGGAAAGGTACTAGTATTAAATGCTATCACCTTCCTTTCACAATTTCAAATCTCTCGGGCGACAGGCGAGCGGCGGGGGCTCCAGGGCTTACTCATCAGCTATTTCACCGGGAAACCTGGGTGAAGCTACGCACCCCCACCGGCTATAAATACCGCTGAACAGTAGAGGAGGGGGGATCAGCAACTGGTAATCAAGAGCGATAGAGAACTCTTTCTTTCCAGAATAGCTCTCACTGTATCAGGGCCCCAACTAAGGAGCTCCTTTTCTCCTTCTTCTTCTTCTTCTTTTCTCTAAAAAAACATTGTACAAAGCCTTCAGGGCTACCTTTTTCCTATTAGTGAACCTCTTTGTTGCTATTAGTGAACCTCTTTGCTGATCGATCGGTGGACGTAGGGGATTTCCTCCCTGAACCACCTTAAATCTCTGTGTGCTTCTCTGGTTGCTTTAAACTAATCCTCTCCTTGAGCTTTCATTAACAGGCTCACCCCCCTTGCGCGCCGCCGTCTCCCGGAACTCTCTTTCTCTTTGGTGTTTCCTGGGACTCCCACATCCTACGTCAACATATATATATATATATATATAATTTTTGTAAGTAAATATCGAGATTTATATATCAAACATGTCAAATAAAACGAACTAAAAAAAGTACACGTAATTATCTTTAAATTATAAATATGTACTCATATTATTTTTTTATGTATATTGAGTTAATTTTAAATCAAATGAAATTTACTCGAACTATAAAAGAATAAGATGACTTCAAATCAAATGAAACTCGAACAAATATAAAGCAAATTTCTAATTTAAAAAATGCATAAATGCCAGCAGTACTAAGTAGGTTATGAATTAATCATCCGCCTCCCGTTTATAGACACGTTTATTGAAGCTTTCTTATGTTGAGTATGCTGATCTGGCATTTTTTTGCTAAAGTCCGGCATTTGTTAAGTGTTACCGCAAATTATTGAGACATCTACGCCTAACTCGGATCTCCATTCATTGCTTTCCTGGTTGGAGATTATCAAAAAAAAAAAAATTCCAAAATTGAAAAACTAAATCAAAATTTTGAGTCACCAAATTGATATTTTCATTTTGGGCAATTTTTGAAGTAATCTCTTATTTCATTTCATGAGGGTTGAAAAAAATAAAAATGCTTCAAGCGGTCTCTTCTGCTTAAAACTTTTTTTTTTTACTTGAAATATTATTAATATTTTTCATTAATGTGATTATTAAATTATTATTTAAAAAAATATTTACATACACACATTTTATTTTATTTTTCAATAACAACAATCAAATCTTAATTTCACTATATGTGATCGGCTGCATGAATCATTTACTTTTATTGTGTTTTATCAATTAACAAATTCTTATTTAAAGCTAAATAATTAAAATCATTCTTTATAGCTTCTTACCATATCTTTTTTTGTCTCTCTCTTCCTCTTTGTATATGACCAAAATCTAATAACTCAATTTTTCTAACTATAGCTTTAATCGGCTTACGATTTATATGTTCAAATTATTTAAACTGACTTTCTCTAGGTTTATCTTCAATTGATGTAATACCAACTTTCTTTCAGATATACTCATTTCTCATTCTATCCTTTTGTATATATATTCACACATCAATCTTAGTATTCGCATTTCTGTAATATTTATTTTATTAATTTGTATGTTTTCTCTGTGCGGTTCACCATTTAGCTTTCATTTTTTTCAATAATATGTTAAATTTTTATTTTTTTTATTTTACAACTAACTCCAAATCTTTTAAAAATAATAAATTCAGGCATTTTTTAAGATTTTTAAAATTTTTTTATTAATTATAATTGTTTAACTGCTTATTAGTAATAATATATATATATAAAATTTTATAAATATATTTATAAATATATGAATGCTNTTATTACAACAGTAGGCTATCTTCTCTCTATATCCTAAGGTATATTAGTAACTTTTTATATTTAAATATATATTTTTTTAAATTTTTAAAAAAATTAATTACCTGCAAATTACAATAAACTTATTAATTTATATATTATACATCTATATTTGATAAATTCACCGTAACAATTTTTTACACAATTCACACTATAAATCATTAATGTTATATTGAATACACTATTGTTATAATATGAAAATAATATTTATATATTTTGTGATGAAAACATAATTTATTAAGTATGAAAAAATAACAAATAAAATGATTTTTGGGTTCAATTTTTTGAAAGTTGCTCAAATTGGTCTATTAAATTATTAATGTTATATTAGTTTTTTAGATTTTTATTTATCTTTAATTTTGGGTCTACAATTTAAATTTTAAAAACTTTTGTGAAATTTTTAAAAAGATAAATCACGTGTAAGTATGAGTAAACTACAAAGGCCTACCAGTAATTTGCCTTTTTGCATTCTGATTTCCTTCCAGATATTACTTTATAGATTAAAGGGTAAACTATAAATAAGTCTCTATTGTTTGATCATATGTGCAAATAAGTTTAATTTTTTGAAAGTTGCTCAAATTAGTCTATTAATTTTAGGTATTGTACAACTAGATCCAAAATTTAGATTTAACAGTAAAAAAAATATATAAAATGATATTTTTACTCTTAATATTTTCTCTCTCTTCCAAGGAGTGAGACAGCGGTAGTGGGGGAAATGGATGGCCGAAATCCGACTGCTGCAGAGAGAGAAAAGAGAGAAAAAATTTTAAAGGTAAATAATATCATTTCATATATTTTTTACTGTCAAATCTAAATTTTAGACCTAGTTGTATATTACCTAAAAATAATAAACTAATTTGAGCAATTTTTAAAAAACTGGACCTACTTACACATATGATCAAATAATAGGAACCTACTTATAATTTATTCTAAATTAAAAAATGGTGCATGCAAAATTACAGATATATAATAAGGTAAAAGAATTAACAACCTATTTTTTATAATTAAGAACTTAACAGTTCTATTAATTTTGAAAATAATGTTCGCATTTCGATCACGTATATTGTAAAAGAATTACAGCTTATATAACTTTTTCAATTAATCATTAAAATTGTTTTTCTGGTTTTACTAACTATATCAATCTCATTGAAGGAAATTTAAATTTACGGACCAATTGAAAAGGCATCACAAAGCGTAGGGACCTTTAAATAATTGTAGTCCCTAATAAATCACAATTTTTTGCCTTGTTTGGTTCAATAATTTTTTTTTTGATCCAACACAAATTCTAATTATAAAAATTAACTTTATTTTACATCAAATAGAAATATATAAATATTAAAATTAACCTTAATTTATGTCTTACAAAGTTTTCAGTATTAAAATAATTTTTATTCCTACTAAATTTTAAAAATAAAATATTTTTTTCTCTTATCTAAAAAAAAAACTCGAACAAAACTAAGTGTAAAAGTAAGGCGATACCTACGCCAACTTTCTCAAACTCAGATGTCAAGTTGACTTATAGTTTACTTTTTAGTTTACCTTTTTTACATTGAAGTTGAGTTGGGTTAGAATCTACACAAAATTATTCAAATTTGAGTTGATTTGTTCTAATTGATGATCATTTATAGTAAATAAATATATGTTTCAAGTATTTTACTCATCTCATATAATAGTATTATTAAAATTTAAATGTTGTCATACATTTGAATATCTTTTATACGATTAAAAATTCTTGATCTATAAATATTGAGTTTGAGTTGAAGTCGTATCTTGTTTATCTCAAACAAGCTAACTTTAAGCCATAAGAAAATTGAATCGGAGCGAAAGCCTAGCAAATTTCAAACAAGTTTTGAGTTTCGCAAAACTAAAGCCTACCACATATAATTCTAATCGCTAAAGATTCTTGATTTATATAGATATAGTCGAGTTCAAGTTATATCTATTTTGTTTCAATCCGGTTAACTTTGAGTTATAAAAAAAAAATTGAATTAAATTCAAATCGAGCTAATATCGAGTGAGCTTCGAGCATCCACGAAAACTAATGGCCCCACTCCATGCCCTATAAAAGACTGTCTCACCCCTCACAGGGCTTTAACCTTCTCTTCCTCCTCACCCGGACCGCCGCCGTGATCCATGGCCGCCGGTGTTGGACCTTCGGCAGCAGCATCCTCAATGCTGCTGCTTCTCCTTTTCTTCTCTCTGACGTCCGTGCCGAATCCGGCCACGGCGTTGACCTGCGAGGAGGTGGTCACCAGCTTGTCCGGTTGCTTGGCCTACCTGCGCGGGGCAGGAGCGGCTCCTCCGCCGCCGACCGGATGCTGCTCCGGAGTCCGCCACCTGCTCGACGCCGCACGTACCACGCCTGACCGGCAACAGGGCTGCCGCTGCATTCAGTCCATCCTCAGAAGCTTCCCCGGCCTGAACCTTAGCCGGGCCGCCGCCGTGCCGGGCGGCTGCAGAGTCAACATCGGATATCCGGTCAGCTTGTCGTTGGATTGCTCAAAGTAAGACAGTTCTTGAACCTTTAAAAAAGCAAATTACTGATAGGTCCCTGCAGCTTAACTATAATTATATTTTCGTTTTATATTTCTTAAAATATTTCATTTAGGTATCTAAAAATTTTTAAAATCCTTTACTCAAATTCTTAAAATTTAAAATAAAAATTTGAAAGTAAAATAATATAATGACCTAATAGGTCCCTATAATTTTAACTAAAAAACTAAATAAATTTTTTTAAAAAAATATGAACCAAATAAAGAAAGTTAGGTTAACTGATTAAACAATTTTCCTTCTACCTCTCTTAATCCAACAAACCATGGAGTTTGCTTGGCCATATTAATTTTAATGTAAATTAAAATTAATTTTATAAATCACATTATATATAAATCTTAATATTATTATAATAATAACAACTAGTTATCCCAAATTGGCATTTTGAATTTTTTATTTTCATTACTTTTTATCGAAAAATAAGCTTCTTATTCTAATTTTTCATATCTCATGTAAATTTTGATATTAAAATTAATTTTATTTCACACTCTATCAAAAATATAAAATAAAATTATTTTGTAATTTACATTCTATACACATTCAAAAATAAAATTAATTTTATTTTAAATATTTCACAAATCTCAATACCAAAATATCATACCTAAAATTACATTTTATACTAATTTAAAATAATCATACAAACAAATTAAAATTCATGTTTGGATGTGTTTTATATGACATCATTTCCAAATTACATTGGAAGAGTGAAGTATTAGCCGAAAATATTGCAAATATCTCTGCTTTGTTAGTGAATAAATTATGATGCAAGTCGTATACTGCCGCATGACTTATGCTTTGGAAGTTTGTTGTGTAAGTCATATGGCATACTAGCTACTCGATTGAAAGTGTAAATTAGTATGGTCTATTTTGAGTCACAATCATCTCGTTATCGATCTGATAAAATCCTGTTCCACTTCATTGAGTTATGTTAGATTCAAATCGCGTAGAATTCGTGGTTTGAATCTTGACATTTTTGCTGAATGGGTCAGAGATTGGAATTTGATCAGTATATAATAAGTTAATTAGGTTTAAGTTAGCCCTTGATTGTAATCAATTTTAATATTGTAGTCTTTTTTTCATTGTATTTTAAAAGTTTAACATTATCTAATCAGTGAAAGGATGATATTATGAAGGAATTTTCAGTTTGACACAATTATATTTTATTACAGAAATATGTTTTAATTTAACGTTACAGAAATAATTACCTATATATTACTGTAAATTTAAATTTTTTTAAAAATATAAATTTACATATCTGATATGTTCAGTATAATATGTTTAGTAGTTTTTTATATACAAAATATAAAAAAGTATGCATGATATAATTTATCAATTCTTAATATATATATATATATATATATATAATATATATATAAAAGATAAATTTATTGTAACTTATAATTAGTTATTATTTTATGTTATTTTTGCAGGGTGAAGTGATCAGATCATGAGCAGGAGCAACTTCAGTATGAAGAAAGAAATAAAAATTAAATAAAATGCTTGTAGTAAAGTTTGATTAATTCAATGGGTGATATTATATACATATTGGAATTATTTAATAATTACATGTTCACGTGAAATTCTGTTGGATTGTTAAAATGAGAAATTTCAAATTTGAAGTCAAATAACTCTTAATTATCTTTAATATAAAAAAGAGATAATTATCTGAATGTCACATCATTTAATTTTATTTATATTTTACCCATCTATTCTTAGTTAATTACGCTATGCACACTCAAAATATTACAAAATCTTACATACACACACTTGAGTTAAAACTTAATCAAAATCTATTTGAAAAAAAAAATTCTGTTAGTAAATCATTAAAATTATATTTTTACCCTTAATGGTATATATATTTTTCTCTTCCTCAATACCACACTAAAGCGCTGATATATCCTAAAATCAATTCACGTCGCGGATATCTCCTTCCTTTGCCGCCATCTAAACATTAAGATTTTAGAATTTTTACTTAAAATATATTTAAATATCCTTAAAATAATATGATGAACGGCTCAAATTTTTTTAATCTAACTGTAGTTAGATTATTGAAAAATTATAATTACTCATTATAATAGAAATAAGTTAAAATGTGTATATGTAAGATTTTATAATGCTTTGAGTGTGCATAGCGTAATTAACTAAGAATGGATGGATAAAGCATAAATAAAATTAAATGATGTGGCATGTAGGTAATTATTTCTAAAAAAAAATACAAATATATATATATATATATATGTTTAACTACATGCAACTATTAAATATTATTAATTTAGTATTGAAATTTATATGACATATGATGTGTAAAATTAATTATCATAATCTCATTTAATATTTTTCATTGATTAAAATTTCAAGTTAACATTAATGTAATAAATAATGTTTTCTAGCTTAACGAGAAAAGAGCAGGCTTAAATACTAAGAAGTCTCGAGTTTGAATTGCACTAATATTACAACTTTCGAGTGTGGTGGAAAAATATTGTGATATTTAAATATTTGAGATAAAATATGTATTGTAATATCTCGTGATTTAAATCACGATTTATTATTCACTCGAGCACACTTAATTGGAGAGTTTTTCATCATTATTCTCACAATTTTGCCCCAAATTAAAGAGCTTTTATTATTTGAAATCACGCTATTTAATTACTTATACAGCTCAAAAACTCTTCTCTCACATTAATTATTCGGCCAAGAAGCTCAGCTTTACTTCCACGATTCTGTTTTCTTAAGACATCACCACTACAAAAAATTAACATGCTTAACGAGAAAAAATTATCAAGCATAAAAAGTCTTTATTAAAATAATCTTTTAACAACAATGTTAACAAAACTAATACCCTTTATTAGAGAATTAACAAGAGGAATTAATAAGAAGATAAAGTTTTATTATTGATCAAAAAAACTCAAAAGAGTTCATCTCATTAAATATTTCAAACTTTTAGTGGAATTATTTTCTGCTTGTTAAAAAATTTTAGTAAGGTATATAACAAAAATAATTTTAATAAAACGAAATACTATTGTTAAAATTATTTCAGCTTTATAAAATAAAAGTAAAAACTCTGTTATATTTCTAATTATATTTTATAAAACAATAGGGTAAATTGCAATTGATCCCCCGAGGTCGAGAGGGCATTATAACTTGGTCTCTAAGTCTTGAAAAATAATGATTTTGATTTTGGCAGTTATAAAAGGCGTTATAGTTTTGGTCCTAATTTCAAATTTTCGTATTTTTATTAGACTTTTTTAATATAAAATACGAATCATTTTTAACTAATTTAAATTAGTTATACATTTTAATAAATCATTATAATTTTTTGTTCTTATCATTCTTCAACCTCTTGTTTTACTCACTTTAAAATTTTAAAATTATAAAATATAAATATTATTATATCAAAATTATATTTTAAAACACCAAAAAGTTAATGATTGAACATAATTTTATAACGTAATAATAAAATATTAATAATTATGTCTTAATTAATTAGGACTAATTAAACGCCAACGTTTTTACAATATTAGGGACCAAAATTAAGGATTTGAAAAGTTGAGATCAGTTTGTAATGCTCTTTGATCTCAAGAGCCTAGATGCAATTTACAAAAAAAAATTATAATCGAATTTTACTTTCTGTTGGATATATCATAACCCTAATATCCCACGATATTAGCTTCTTCTTGTCAAACTAATTGAAGCTTTCTCCTCTTCCTCTCCAAACTCCTCTTCTCTAGCCTTTCTCTTTTCGCATCACTCTATATATTTACCGACTGAGCTCTGAATGGTTAACGTTACGAGAAAATTGCTTTTTAGTGACAAGGTTCCTGTAATAAATCAAATAGTTACAACTTTTATCTGTATTTTGTGACAATATTTAACATTTCATGCTAGTCATCTATTTATTGATAAATAGGGCTCTAGAGCTTTGGACGAATATTAGGTGAACGGTATTCAATTAGCTAGGTAGGCTCTCTTTCCTGAAGATTGACATCCCATTCTTCACTATAAATGAAGCTATTTATAGTGAAGAAAGTAATAAGTGAAAGTAAGTGTGTTAGATGGTCTTCATTAATCAGACAACAGTAGCGCTAGGCAGCGCGCGCAGCGATAATATAATCTGATCATGCCACCTGATAACCCAGGTATTAATGACTGATAATTCAGATATTAATGACAAACACCTTCTTTTTGTTCTAAGAGCTTTTACTTTTATCAAAAAAGTCAATGATTTGTAAGTAATAGGAGTCTTTACTATTATAAAAAAGGTTAATAGTTTGTAAGTAATGAAAGACTTTACTTTCAATAACCGAGAATTAACAATGATGTTGTATTTGAGCAGCAACAAAATAATCATATTGTTAAGATTATTTTACTCTTTTGAAATAAAAAAAATCACAAATGTATTATTATAAAATTTTATTAATGAATTACTATTTACCAAAAAATATTATTTAAATTTTTTTCTTATGTTAAATGGACATAACAAGAATTTTTTTATAATGTAATAAAAAAATTTATTCTTATTAATCATACTAGTTTTTGTAGTAACGATCATTCTCTATTCACTTAAATCACAACGTCACGTACATACTAGCTAATAATATTATATATTATTGAAATAAAAAAGTAATATTTTATATTACTAGGCAACTTAGTTTTACTTCTAAATATAAATTTTAATTCACATAAATTGGAATATCCTGATTATATATATATATATAGCAATGCCTGTGCTTCACCTTTTTTTCAAATAAAAATATCTTTTAACATAAGAAAAATATATATAATCGCTGATATCATGTGGCCATAATTGAATTCCAATTAAAATGAATTTAAGGGCCATTAGCGAAGCCATTGACGTACGTCACGAGCACTTCATGTTATTAGAGGGTACATGAAAATATTCTTTTATCAAAATATATACTCTTTTTGAATAAATAAAAAATTATATACTCTTATCTTAGGCATTAAAATTTTAATCTAAACTTAAAACTCATCGCGATTGTAGTCATGCTATATAGACATTCAATTTTGCCTCGATCTCAATCATATATGTACACGTAACAAAAAAATAAAAACAAAAATAAGAAGCTCGAAAATAAGTTCTCCCTCATGAACTATGAGTTCGGTCTTTGATCACGAACTACTCGTGCACCTCATTTTGATAAACCCCATTAACAATTTGTTAATGCGAAGTTTTTTGGAATATACCAACACCTCAGTTGTCGAATTTCATGGATTAATTTGTCGTTGGTACCCGCCAAATCATACTGAATTAGCTTTCAGTCATCTCTGATAAGAATCTCATGTTCTCTTGAAAGAGAGGAACCCTGAAAACTAACATTCATTTAAGTGCTCAGTTTCTCGGTCTATTTGATTTACTTGCAAAAAAAATTTTTTAAGGTCCCTGGAACCGATTAGTGCTGCAAGTGGATTGATTTCGAGTGGGGCGTAGGTAACTCAAAATAAAAAATTTTGAGGTTGGCTTGGCTCGTAATGAAATAGAAATCGAAATGAAATATATGAGTAGGCTCCGATTGATTCGATTAATGCTATTCAATTCAAATTATGATTCAAATTATCTCATAATTAAAAAAAAAATAAGAATATTGTATAGTTAAGGGATCTAATCCCGAGAAATTGGGATATAATTATTATCCATTCAAATTGAAATTCGAAAATTATATATATATATATATATATTATAAATAATCAAATATTTTTAATCAACTCAGCTAGAACTATCGAATTACAAACACGTTAATTAAATCAAGTTTCAAACTTTTAAAACAAATGGATAATTATTTTATAATAATAATAATAATAATAATAATAATAATAATAATACATTTATGTGGCATATCAAAAGCATATTCTCGGAAGCTGATCTAGCCTTGCCGTGCCATCTTGGTCATCAATTTATAATTAATTAAGTTTAACAATATATAT